>CAUYON010157548.1:0-16744 GCA_963573935.1 Arctocebus calabarensis
TTTTTTGAGACAGAGCCTCAATCTGTCACCCTGGATAGAGTTCTGTGACATTACAGCACACAGCAACCTCCAATTCCTGGGCTCAAGTGAGTCTCCTGCCTCCGCTTCCCAAGTAGCTGGGACTACAGGCACCCACCACAACGCCTGGCTACTTTTGTTTTGGTTGCAGCCGTCATTGTTTGGCGAGCCCAGGCTGGATTTGAACCCGCCAGCTCAGGTGTTTATGATCACCTGATTCGAACCCGCTGAGCCACAGGCACCGAGCCAGGGACAGCATTCTTAACATGTGGTTTCAAATACATAAAAAAAAAATCAGTAGCAAATCAGTAGCTATTCTCAACATACCTCCTTCTGGAACTCAACTGATGTACATCTTGAGGGACTTGGGTCTTTGCACACATGCATAAGATCTTTTGTGAGCAGGAAGGCAGAATGGAGCACTGATGACTACCATGTGACTCTGGGAGATCCGTTCCTGACAAATCTCACAGCCCACCCATGAAAGATTGTTCCCTGAGACTCAACTGCCAGAGATAGGAACCCTTTTCCACTTGGTTTCCTTCAAGAATGCGACTGAAAATTTTAAAATGACTCCTAGGATGTACCTTGGCCAGAATTTGCCCACAATTGGGAGCTGAGAAAAAGATAAACATTGAGTAATTACATAGTTTCTAGAACGGAGGGATACAGTAAATTCTGAGCAAGAAAAAAACTGTAAGACATGGAGTATGTAGAAAAATGATGAAATGGCTTTAATTTTTGAGATTTGCTTTGATTTGTGACACAAGGGATTGTTTGGATTTTGTTACACAGAATATGTGTAAATCGATGTAATAAATAGATGTAATTTTCTGTCATAAAGATGAAGGCCATTATGGGTAGATCTCCATGTGTTATCAGTAATGAAGCCAGCTTTTGATTCTGAGCTCTCTGGCCCCTAAGAGGCTCCTCACAGCACTCTGGATTCTCCTGTGATATTTATCACATGCCATCATGGCTACTTCTATCTCTTTGAATCCAACTAGACCATGGGCTCCTCAAAATAAGAACCTAACCTTGGAAGTATCTATATTAATAGTATCTAGCACAGCTCCTGATAAATAGAAGTTACTCAATTAGTTTATTAATGTGATAGTCTTCCTTAGATTGCAATTGTGTATATATCTTCTCTGCTTTACCCCTGAGACTGAGACTGAGTCTGAGACCATGGCCTATGGAACACAGGTAGATATCAATAAATCTTTATTGATTTAATTCTCTGTGGGGACAGAAAGTGACAGGTTGGTTGTTCAAGATAGTAGAGTAGAAAGAAGACAGTGACCTGATTCACATCCCAGTGTCAGGAGAGAGGGCTTCCAAGAAATAAAAGAACTCCTTACTCTTTGTGTAAAAGAACCCCTAAATTATTGCATTTACTTATTTGTCCTCAATGAAATTTTTGACACCCTGGCTAAGAGACAGGCTAGATTAAAGATGTTTACCACTACTTCATTCATTTTCTGTTCTTTTGAAGGTCATTCTTTTCTACATTTTTAAGGAGAATATAGAAAGCCTTGTCTCATAACCACCACACTTCACTGCCTACTTAAATCCCTCAAACCTTATTCTTCAGCCTGGCAGTCTTCCTAGATTTCCTCAAACTGGGTTGGGTGTCTCTCCCTTGTGTTTTGTATCACTCTTTCTTTATTCCTTCAATAATTCTTATCTTGCAGCATTGTGATAATGAATTATGCACCTCTATTACTGGACTATGACATACTTAAGGGAAAAAATACATCTATTCATCTCTATTTCTAAGATTTTGGCACCATTCTTGACATAAGTAAGCATTTAGAAAAGTTGCATGGATGAACAAATGATTTTTCCTGAGAAGCATTCTTAAGATAGCTATTAGATCGATATATTAAAATATACAATGCTTTCACACAAATTCTTGTTTAATCCCCACTTTACACTTGTAAATCAAGTGCTATTATCCCCATTTTACATATAAAACAATTATGAATCAAAATGATGTGCAACTAAACAAAGGCAGAACACAGATGTAATACTGAATTTTTTTATTCTGAATTCAGTGCAGGGATAACATTGATCACTGTTATATAATTTTTTTTCTTTTGCAGTTTTTGCCTAGGGCCAGGTTTGAACCCACCACCTCTGGTATATGGAGCTGGTGCCCTACTCCTTGAGTCACAGGAACTGCCCTGATAACATTGATAAAAACTGTATTTTCCATCTGTTTCAATCACAAAAGTGTAGACAAAAAATTTACCAGACCTGAACCAATTGAAACAAAGTCAGAAAATATGTTGATTCTCAGGGTTGGCACAAATATGACCATGGAGAAATCTTCCAAAACTTGTTTTTAGTTTAAGTTAATTAAGGACAAAGGAAAGGCCATTTGTGAAATACTACAGTGAATATGCTTCATATTTCCTGGAAAAATTATTTTGAATACTGATAAAATATTCAAAATATTATGAATACTGATAAATCCATGGTGATTGCCAGAATTTGCTCTGTGAATGAAGATGAGATTGTATAATGTGTCAAATAAGAGAACAATTCCAGCTTTTTTTTTTCTCTTAGCTTCACTAAGTGAACTGGGATTATTCATATATTTGAATACATTAGTTGCATTCTATAAGTGTTTCTAATCATTGTATTACTATGTCATATGCTTATTACAGGTGAAAATGTCAAAATAATTACTTGAAAAGTGATTAAGTCTCCAAAATATATTTTATTCTTCTAAGTTCACAAAGGAATATAGAATGGAGTTGTGATATTCATTGCCAGAAAAAGTTATTTCTTTGTAAATGGTAGTTATAGATTGCATTTGGAACTTACCTTTGGGGAGAGAAAGAGCTGATGATTTACCTTGTTCCAAACAGAGCATTCCTAGTAGTAAAATCTGCTTGTTCCAGCTTGTCGGCATTTTGAGACTCAGAATTTTTCCCTGAAATTTTAGAGAGATTTAAGAGAACAAAAATAGGAAGCCTTGGGAGATTAGAAGTAAGCCAATTCTAAAAAAGTTTATTCATTAGCCCAGACTTGAGGCATTCAACCATGTGTATATGTCTCTGAATGTGAATTCTTGCAAGAATCAACCCCAGAGGCAGTCTCAGTTGAGTAATATTTCCATATCCCATTACACTGACATCAATTACTTGCTTTTACCAAGTGTATCTGGCTAACAAAGTGAACACTATGCAAGGATTTAACTTGAAAACATTACCTGCTTCTTTGTGTAGGGTACCACTTTCTATAAGAGGATTGGATGGCTATTGAATTTGTCCCTGTTTGCAATGATAGACTTCCGTACCTGTTTGCTAACAACCCTTTTGGCCATTGTAAAATATCTTTCTTTTTTGTTCCAAATGTAACTACATGTTATTGAATTCATGTGTTAGAGAAAGAGAGGAAATGATACTCAGGTGAGTCATCTAGACTAGTCATCTAGAATATTGCTCAATGGGGCATTTTTGAATCTGCTTTTTCCCATCATTTTCTTTTGTATTTATAAAAGGAAACACTAACTCTCCCTTACTTCTATACCTGGTAGATGTTTAGGCACAGAAAAGTGACTGTGATTACCTGCAGATCTTCCTTTTTCCTTGCTGAGTTTTTGGCACACAGTGTATGAGAAACACAAATTGATCAAAGCCATCTAGGACCACATAGGAATATGAAAATTTTCTGTCAATTTTTAAAAGTTACCTGCCCCAAACAACAGATGTCTAACCAGAAGCCACTAACTTGTTTTTGGTAACTTTTGCCCTTGTAGAAAATAAACCTATACAAATATAACACCCACAGGTAATATAAATACAAACCAACATCTTTTAAAACCTATATTTTCTGACCACCACATATTTAGAATACATTAGTCAAGATAAAAGTTTTATAAAAGTACGGAAGCCCAAATCCCTGGTTGAAGCTTTATCCACAAAAACCTTAATGTTGAAGACAAAAATTTCTTTCTAGCTTTTGGTGTGAGAAAAATATCAGCCCCAGGAGGTAATCAATCAATGTCTATACTGGATCTTAATCTTCCTTTGACAACAGGTGGTCTTGAATATTCTATTGCATTTTTGTCAGTCACATTTGAGAGTAATTTCACCCATAATACAGCCCTTCTGACACCAAATTAGCCTCAAGATTTATTCTGAGTCAGTGATTCAGAAGGCAGCTGGAAGAAATAAAGAACAAAAGCTATTTAGAAGGACGCGTTCTCATCAAGAGTCAGTAGATATTCTATTACATAAGAGAGCAGACTTAGATGATCCAGAACTTCAGAGAGTAGAATGATCTAATGAAGGAATTTAGACACGGGGATTGAAGAGACTTGACAGAATCTGTATGAGAGGTCTGAAGAGCTCTCAGGAAGACCTGCTGAGCAAACCTTGGGTCTGTATTTATTATCATAAAGCAGGAAGAAGTAGTTAAAAATTATTTATCAAATATCAGCACTAAAATAATCTGGAGATGGTGGGTTTAAACCCAGCCCTGGTCAAAAACTGCAAATTCTGGAGAACTTTTACCCTAACCTATGGTCTGGCATAACAACACATTCTCATTCTCACATATATATTCTTGGAGGCTAGTTTTCCAACTTTCTGCACATTCACAGCTCACATACCTTTCTCATGATTCTTTAGGTCTCCCAAGTAGAATGCAGGCTACTGCCAAAGGTCAGAGTAAGCAAACCAGCTTCTGCTGGAAGTCCTGATAAATCTTTACCTACAATTTAATAGATGCTACAAAAATTTGTTAATATTTTTGAAGAAATAAAAGGATAAATAAGAAAAAATTTTTTAAAAATAGGCTACACAGACTTGAAGGAAAGAGACACTCTAGAATAAATAATATAAACTCTTTAAAAAAATAGGTTAAACAATAAAGTACACATAGCTGAAGAGAGAATTAATGAGTTAGAAGACAGATCTTAGAAATTACCCAGAATGTTGAGTTGGCATGAGGAGAGAGAAATATGCACAGAATTAAAATAAGTTATGTCATGTACAAAACAGAATGAGAAAGTGAACCTATGTCTAATAGGAATGGCAGAGGAGAATGCAGTAGACAGAATAGAAGACAGGTAATATTCTACAACATAGTGGCTAAATTGAAACCCATATAAGAGTTGAGAGACTAGGAGCAGCGCCCACCCTCCCTATCTGCCAGACCAGGCGACCAGCCAGGTAAGAGACTCTGGGGTCCCACCAAGCCCCCACCAGCCCTCAGGCCAGTGACTCTGCTGGGACCCCAACGTGGTTGCATCCGTGCCTCACTGGGCCTTGGCCTGTTGCCTGCAGCATCCAGGAACTCTTCCAGGAGCCCTGCAAGCCCTGATTGGCACCCCATCAGGCATTGGCCCTCTGCCAGCAGCAGCCAGGAACTCCACAGGGACTTCCGCTGGGTCTTGGCCCACCGCCAACAGTGGCTAGGAAGTCAGCTGGGACTCCAAAGCGTTGCTGATCTGTGCCCCACCGCCTCAGCCTGCTGCCCGCTTGGACCCCTGGGCTCTGATCCATGTGCCCACCAACCACAATGGCCAGGAACTTCACTCCACAGGGACCACTGCGAGGCCCTGATTGGCACTCTGCTGGACCTTGGCCAGCTGTCTGCTATGGCCAAGGACTCCGCCAGGCCCCTGCTGGGCTCTGATCAATGCCCTCCAGACTCGCCTGGCTTGCAGCAGCCAGGGACTCCACTGGGGCTCGGCTTGCCACCTGGCTTGCCATGGTCAGGGACTCTGCTGGGACCCCCATCAGGCCTCTGCCTGCCACCCACACTGGCCAATGACTCTGCCAGGAACCTGCCAGGCCTCCACCCGCCTGCCTGGGCCAGGAACTCTGGGAGCCACACAACCTGCCTCCTCCCCTACCTTCTCTGCCTTGGTATTGGCTCCACCCATCTGGCCAGGGACTCAGGAGGCTGACAACCTGTGTCCTGCCTCTGGAGCCCTCCTCCCAGTCAGAGACTGCTGGAGGCAGGGGCTCCCTTTGCAAAGGTCACTAGGTGTCCCATCCCATGCCCTGCTGCTTGAACTGGGTGTGCCACACTCTGGAGCCGCTCCCATAGCCAGAACTCTCTGGGTGGGGCAGTCCCAGAGGAGCTACACAGGGTCACTCCCTACTAAGATCCAGCAACAACAAGAGTGATCCTGATGGGATCTGATCTGGGAAAGACACCTCCCCAACTCTGAGGATGGTCACAGGCAACACAAAAAAATAATCATGAGGCGGAATCAACAGAAAAACTTTGGCAATATGGATAATCAGAGTAGATCAATTCCCCCAAGGAACGACAAGGTAGATACAGCACAAGATCCCTTGCATAAGCAAATAACTGAGATATCAGAAATCAAATTCAGAGTCTGGATAGCAAACAAGATCAGTGGAATGGAGGAAAAGATGGAATTAGCATTTCAAGCAGTAATCCAAAAGATGACCCAAAAGATATCTCAAGAACTGAATGAATTCAAAGACAAAATGAACAAAGATTTCAATATCTTGAGACAAGAAGTTGCAACCCTCAAAGATTTGAGAAATACAGTAGAATCCCTTAGTAACAGAATGGAGCAAGCAGAAGAAAGGATTTCTGACATGGAAGACAAAGCTTTCAAATGCTCCCAAACTTTGAAAGAGGAAGATAAATGGAAGTCAAAAATGGACCATTCTCTCAGACGGCTCTGGGATAACTCGAAGAAAACCAATATTCGCCTTATAGTGACACTTGAAAATGATGAAGTGGCATCACAAGGCACAGAGTCTCTTCTTTATGAGATTATGAAAGAGAACTTTCCAGACATGCCAAGAGATTCTGAAATTCAGATAGCAGACAGTTTCAGAATCCCAGCACAACTCAACCAAAATAAGACATCCTCCAGGCACATCATAATTAACTTCACTAAAGTTAATATGTAGGAAAAAATTCTGATAGCTGTCAGATGTAAGAAATCCATCACCTACAAGGGTTATTAGAATAACTGCAGATCTCTCTGATCAAACCTTTCAAGCTAGAAGAGAATGGTCATCAACTTTTAATCTCCTAAAACAAAATAACTGTCAACCTAGGATCCTGTACCCAGCTAAACTGAGTTTCATTTATGATGGAGAAATTAAATACTTTAATGACATCCACATGTTGAATAAATTTGCTATAACTAAACCAGCTCTCTAGGATATTCTCAGACCTATCCTTGATAATGACCAGCATAATCCTCCACCACAAAAGTAAACTCACCAGAAACTTTTTATCAAATTCCAACTTCCACAGTGAAGAAAGGATTAAAAATGTCCACTGGACTTTCTTTTCTTTTTTTTTTTTTTGAGACAGAGCCTCAAGCTGTCACCCTGGATAGAGTGCTGTGGCATCACAGCTCACAGCAACCTCCAATTCCTGGGCTCAAGCGAGTCTCATGCCTCTGCCTCCCAAGTAGCTGGGATTATAGGCGCCTGCCACAACACCTGGCTAATTTTTGGTTGCAGCCGTCATTGTTGTTTGGCGGGCCCAGGCTGGATTCGAACCCACCAGGTCAGGTGTACATGGCTGGTGCCTTAGCCTGTTGAGCCACAGGTGCCAGGACGTCCACTGGACTTTCTAAAGATTTATCATTGCTTTCAATTAATGTGAATGGTTTAAATTGTCCTCTAAAGAGGCATAGGCTGGCTGACTGGATACAAAAACTCAGGCCAGATATCTGCTGCACTACATATAAGAATCTCATCTTACCTTAAAAGATAAATTTAGACTCAAGGTGAAGGGATGGTGAACTATATTCCGGGCAAATGGAAAACAGAGAAAAGCAGGTGTTGCAATCTTATTTGCAGATACAATAGGCTTTAAACCAACCAAAGTAAGGAAAGATAAAGATGGACATTTCATATTTGTTAAAGGTACTACTCAATATGATGAGATTTCAATTATTAATATTTATGCACCCAATAAGAAAGTGCCTCAATTTATAAGAAAAAGTCTAATAGACATGAGTAACTTGATTTCCTCCAGCTCCATAGTAGTTAGAGATTTTAATACTCCTTTAGCAGTGTTGGATACATCCTCCAAAAAGGAGCTAAGTAAAGAAATTTTAGATTTAAACTTAACCATTCAACAACTGGATTTAACAACATCTACAGAACATTTCATCCTAATAAAATTGGATACATATTCTTCTCATCACTCCATGGAACCTACTCCAAAATTGATTACATCTTAGGTCACAAGTGTACTTCAGCAAATTTAAAAGAATAGAAATTATTCCTTGCATCTTCTCAGACCATCATGGAATAAAAGTTGAACTCTATAACAACAGGAAGCTGCATACTCATAGAAAAACATGGAAATTAAATAACCTTATGCTGAAGAATAGATGGGTCATAGACGAGATGAAGGAGGAATGGGTGAATATTTTGTGAGGAGGACTCCCCAGGAAATTGAAGCAGTATCAAAAATACACTACTGGAGGCTTGGTGCCTGTGGCTCAATGGGCTAAGGCGCCAACCACATACACCTGAGCTGGCGGGTTCAAATCCATCCTGGGCCCGCCAATCAACAATGACGGGCTGCAACCAAAAAATTGCTGGGTGTTGTGGCAGGCACCTGTAGTCCCAGCTACTTGGGAGGTGGAGGCAAGAGACTCACTTGAGCCGAGGAATTGGAGGTTGCTCTATCCAGGGTGACAGCTTGAGGCTCTGTCTCAAAAAAAAAAAAAAAAAAATACACTCCAGTGGTGGCTAGGCATGTCCCATCAAAAGTAAAACATGAAGCCACACTGGACAGTGCACTGTAATCCCATAATCCCAGCTAATGGGAGGCTGAGATGGGAGGATCTCTTGAGCCCAGGAGTTGCAGATCAGGCTGGACAACAAGGTAAGACCCCTTCTCAAAAAGAAAAAAAAGGCAAAATGTGGAAGCGGACCTTTTTCGAATAGCATCCTCCTTCATAAATAAAATAGAATTACTTTACCCACAGGAAATTTACCAGAGATAGGTACCAGGACACACAGGGACACATATACACGGAGAGAGAGAGACGTGGTCAGAGAAAAGCAACAGACGGTTGGACACAAAGTGACACAGAGGAGAACCGGGTGGAGTTGGACCAAATTGTCTCCTAAGGAATATCGGAAGAGGTGGGGACAGTATTGGGAGATGGCATTAGTCCAGGAGACTAAATTAGGCTTTGGCTGAAATCTGATAAAGGAAGCTAGTCATAAGCTGCTTACTTAAAAAGAAAAAGATGCCATTCTAGTTCAGGAGACCGCGACTCCCCGCGCAGCAGGTGGGAAGCCTGCAAAGGGTGGGCGTGTAAGGGGTCCAGTCATTCTCCCTCAGAGCAGTGATTCCGGCTTCGGCAGCCTCGGTTTTCTGCCTGACACGCCACCCTGGGCGCTGCAGGCTGGCGGGGCCTCCAGCTGCAAGGCAGCGGGCCCTGCGCCCCATTAGGTTCCCGTCGCCCTCCCGGCGCGAAGGGGCGCAGGCGGGGACCACGCGAGTGGCGTGAGGGCGGCACAGGTGGCCGCGGGAAGTCCCGGCGTGGACCGCAGAGCAGGGAAAGCGCTCCCTTCGACACCCACACCCGCAGCCCCCGCAGAAGGCGCGGGCCCGGGCGACACGGCGTCCCTGCTCTGGCGGGGACACTCACCAGAAGAACACGCGCGAGCAGAGGTTCGCGCCCTGCAGAGGGTTGGGCTTCGCCTCCGCGTACACGGGCTGCATCTCGCCGGGCGGGGCGGGCGCGGGCCGGGGTCACGCTGCTCGGACGCGGGTGCCGCGGGCTCTGCTCCCGCGGGCGCGAGGAGGGATGCTGGAGCTGCGGCCGCCGCGCGGGTCCGCCCGGCGGGAGCCCGAGAGCCGGCTGCTTCCGGGAGCGAGTGCCGGCGGCACGCCCCGTCCCCGCCTCCCGGGCTCGCAGCCACCCACGGCCTCGGGGGCGCCCACCCCGCGCCGCCGCCTGGAACCCGGGAGCGGCGCGCGGAACGCGAGAGCGGCCGGGAGAGGCGGGTAGCGCCGTGGCCCGAGGCGCGCGGGGAGCCGCCGGGCGGCGCGAAGGTGAGGTGGGGCGGGATGAGGCCCGGGCAAGCGCGCCCACGTGCTCGGTGCCGACTGAGGACTGTGCCCAAGTTCAAGATCAGAGTCAAGGCGCCAACCCTGGGGGCGTGGGTTGGGGGCGGGGGGTGGCGCCGGCTCCGCCTGCCCCCTCTGTTCGGAAACGCCTCCTCGGCTGCGGCTTTCTGGAAGTCGGGAGAAAGCTGCCCTCCCCTGGACTAGTTGCCTTACTCGAGACCAAACTAGGATGCTTTGGGAGGTTCTGCAACCCGGGAGCCAAACATTCGACCTCGGACAATGTTAGAACTTAGCCCAGATTATCTTTCTAAAGCTGCAGGACCTAAAGAAAGGCAGGTAACGTGAGAGTAGAAAATCTAAAATGATTTTGGAAGATATACGAAGGCTGCTGTCTCTGGGGGCGGGCTTTTGGCATCAGTACTTGTGTTGTCTTGTGCGGTGACCCTCGGTGAGCTTTTTGCTGACCTCTTAGATTGGGAAAGGGAGGTCGAAGAAGAAAGCGACTACCTCGTGATTTCCTCGCACCCTGTAACCTGAACAGAGTAACAGTGGCAAAAAATCCACGTGTTACAGAAGACCGGTTGTGCACATTTCTGGGTACTTTTCCTCCCTTTAACTCGTATCTTGCCCCACTCAAGAAGGTTATTCTCTACAACGGAGGAGGAAGGTAAGACTCAAGGCAGAACTTGCGCTAGGTCTTCCAGCCAGTGAATGATGAAACCTGATTTGTACGCAAGTCTGCCTCTGATCATGGTGTGCCTCGCTGGTCAGTGTGCATGAGAAATTCCCTGGGTACAGTGGTTGAATGATTGTAGGAATGTAAGCACAAAATCTTGATCCAGGCCTTTTGACTCTCTCCCAACCCTTCAGTTGTTTGTGTGTCTACCTTCAGAGACAGCAGCTTCTCTGTCCTTCAACCCTGAATGGGAAAAAAAAATCAAAGGTTACAAGTTCATGGTGTGTGTAACAAATCGCTTTATTATTCTGTTATAATTTCAAGTGTGTTGGCTAAAATGGTCGCAAAATATGGTTTTTAAAGATAGCCTTGCTGTCGACAAACACGTATTTAAAAGCCAAGTGCAAAGAAAAATAAAAAACAATAAAATAAAATAAATGCCAAAAGCATAAGAATGGCAAAATTGTGGTAATTTTTAAAGACAAACGATGGGTCATGGGGTCTATTTCATTTTATTTTGTTTTAGAGACAGGGTCTCATTATGTAGGCCAGTGTTGATTCGATCCCCCGGGGTCAAGCATTCCTACTGCCCCAGCCTGCAAGAAGGCTGGCACCACCATGCCTGTCTCAAATTGGAGAATTTCTCTCACAAAAGGAAGGTGCTAATTTGAATATTGTAAGAAAACTATGATCATGCAATTACCTTTCTGTTAGTTCTTTCTTAGATAATGCAGTCTATAAACTGAAATAGCGTTCACCTGACTACCTTCATAGCTCACAGAGCTCTTTGAAACTCATTAAATTTCTAACCTGATAAATGCTCAGCAATAGGTTCTCTTTCAAAACTGAAAAATGTTTGTAAAAGAAGTCTAGTGACTTCCCTTATCAGACTGTCTCAGACATTCCCTACCCACTACTTCAATGTGATAACCATAATCAGCCATCTCTAAAACTGCCAAAGCACTTAGTCCCTCTGCTTCTGCTAATTTTTTAACTAAGATCTTTTGAAACCTAACAGTCTTTACTTTTTGTTTTGTTTTGAGACAGGGTCTGACTCTGTCATCCCAGCTAGAGTGCAGTGGCGTCTTCATAGCTCACAGCAACCCCAAACTCTTGAGCTTAAGTGATCCCCTGCCTCAGCCTCTGGAATAGCTGTGACTACAGACTGGAGCCACCATGCCCGGCTAATTTTTCTATTTTCTGTAGAGACAGGGTCTGGCCCTTGTTCAGGCTGGTACATTCTTTTCTGAACATGAATGAATGTGGTATTTAGAAAAGATATTGAGGGAACTAACCAAACCACACTCATGTATGTGCACAGATAGAAGTGAAACTCAATGAAAATTGGCCACATGGGAGGCAGGGGAAAGAAGATGGGTGAAGTCATACCTGGTGGTACAATACACACTGTCTGGGTGATGGGCACACTTACAACTCAAGACTCTTGTAACTGCAATCCATGTAGGCCATGCATGGTGGCTCACACCCATAATCCTAGATTCTAGGAGGCCAAGGCAGATGGATTGCTTGAGCTTAGGAGTTCAAGATCAGCCTGAGCAAAAGTGAGACCCCATCGCTACAAAAAAGAGAAAAACTGGCTCGGCGCCTGTGGCTCAACGGGCTAAGGCGCCAGCCACGTACACCTGAACTGGCAGGTTTGAATCCAGCCCGGGCCTGCCAAACAACAATGACGGCTGCAACCAAAAAATGGTTAGGCATTGTAGTGGGCACCTGTAGTCCCAGCTACTTGGGAGGCAGAGGCAAGAGACTCGCTTGAGCCCAGGAGTTGGAGGTTGCTGTGAGCTGTGAAGCCACAGCACTCTATCCAGGATGACAGCTTGAGGCTCTGTCTCAAACAAAAAAAAAAAAGAGAGAAAAACTAGCTGGATGTAGTGGCACCTGCCTGTAGTCCAAGCTACTCAGGAGACTGAGGCAAGAGGGTCACTTAAGCCCAAGAATTTGAGATTGCTGCAAGCTATGATGATGCTATGGTACTCTTTCCCCTTCCCCCCCAAAAAAGACATCAGTTTCAAAAGCTCCTATCAGGCTCAGCACCTGTGGCTCAACGGGCTAAGGCGCCAGCCACGTACACCTGAGCTGGCAGGTTCGAATCCAGCCCCCGGGCCCGCCAAACAACAATGACGGCTGCAACCAAAAAATGGCCGGGCGTTGTGGCGGGCGCTTGTAGTCCCAGCTACTTGGGAGGCTGAGGCAAGAGACTCACTTGAGCCCAGGAATTAGAAGTTGCTGTGAGCTGTGATGCTACGGCACTCTATCCAGGGTGACAGCTTGAGGCTCTGTCTCAAAAAAAAAGCCCCTATCAGAGCAACATGAATTCTAGTAAAACTCAAGCAATAACAAACATCAAATATATGGTGAAGCTTAGAATGGTGAAAAATGAAGAATGGTGAAATCACTGATGCTTTACAGAAAGTCAGTGGAGACGTGCCCCAAAGAAATCAGTTTGCAAATGGGTACATATTTAAGAAGAGACGAGACAGCATTAAAGATGAAGCCCACAGCAACAGACCATCCTCATCAGTTTTTGAGGAAAACATTAATCTTATTCATGCCCTAATTGAAGAGCAGAGACAATTAACAGCAGAAACAACAGCCAACACCATCGACAGCTCAATTGGTTTAGCTTACAGAATTTGACTGAAAAATTAAAGTTGAGTCAATTTTCCACTCAGGTACCAAAATCATCGCACCCAGCTGAGCGACAGACAAAAGTGGAGCCTTCAATGGAAATTTTAAACAAGTATGATCAAGATCCTTGAACATGGGGCGGCGCCTGTGGCTCAGTGAGTAGGGCGCCGGCCCCATATGCCGAGGGTGGTGGGTTCAAACCCAGCCCCAGCCGAACTGCAAAACAAAAAAATAGCCGGGCGTTGTGGCGGGCACCTGTGGTCCCAGGTATTCGGGAGGCTGAAGCAAGAAAATCGCCTAAGCCTAAGACGTGGAGGTTGCTGTAAGCTGTGTGATGTCACGGCACTCTACTCTACTAAGGGTGATAAAGTGAGACTCTGTCTCTACAAAAAAAAAAAAAGATCCTTAAACATTTCTTCAAAGAATTGTAAGAGGAGATGAAACAGCTTTACCAGTATAATGCTGAAGACTAAGCATAATCAAAACAATGGCTATGAAGGGGTGGAAGTGATGCAGCCATAGCAAAAGCAGCCCAGTTGGCAGAGCACACTGGCTCACGCCTATAATCCTTAAACTCTGGCAGGCCAAGACAGAAGGATCCCATGAGCTCAGGAGTTCAAGATCAGCCTGAGCAAGAGTGAGACCTGGCCTCTACGAAAAATAAAAAAAAAATTAGCTCAGTATTATGGCAGGAGCCTGTAGTCCCAGCTACTCAGGAGGCTGAGGCAAGAGAATCAATTAAGCTCCAGAATTTGAGGTTGCTGTGAGGTGTGACATCACGGCACTCTACCCAGGGCAGCAGAGTAAGACAATGTCTCAAAAAATAAAAAAATCTTATTAATGATTTTTTTCATTTTTTTTTTTTTTGAGACAGAGCCTCAAGCTGTCACCCTGGATAGAGTGCCATAGCATCACAGATCACAGCAACCTCCAATTCCTGGGCTCAACCATATCTCCTGCCTCTGCCTCCCAAGTAGCTGGGACTACAGGCGCCCGCCATAATGCCGGCCATTTTTTGGTTGCAGCCATCATTGTTTGGCGGGCCAGGGCTGGATTCAAACCCGCCAGCTCAGGTGTATGTGGCTGGCACCTTAGCCGCTTGAGCCACAGGCACTGAGCCCCTGAACATATTGTTTTAAAATAATTTTTGATTTTTTTTTTTTTAGAGACAGAATCTTACTTTGTCACCCTTGGTAGGGTGCTGTGGCATCACAGCTCACAGCTACCTCCAACTCTTGTGATTCTCTTGCCTCAGCCTCCCAAGTAGCTGGGACTACAGGTGCCCACCACAACGCTCAGTTATTTTTTTGTTGTTGCAGTTTGGCTGGGGCCAGGTTCAAGCCTGCCACCCTTAGTATATGGGGCCGGCGCCCTACTCACTGAGCCACAGGCACTGCCCTAAAGTATCTTCTTAAAATATAAAATTATAGATATGATTTTTTTTTTTTTTTGAGACAGAGTCTCAAGCTGTCACCCTGGATAGAGTGCTGTGGCATTACAGCTCACAGCAACCTCCAATTCCTGGGCTCAAGCGAGTCTCTTGCCTCTGAAGCCGTCGTTGTTTGGCGGGCCCAGGCTGGATTCGAACCCGCCAGCTCAGGTGTACGTGGCTGGCGCCTTAGCCCATTAGCCCATTGAGCCACAGGTGCCGAGCCAGATATGATTCTTTTTATATTATTTCTATAGACAGTGCTGTCCTAACCAATAAATCAGCTCTAAGCCCAATAATTTCTTTCCTACTCCAGAAAGCAAGTGAGGTCCTGACATACTGGCTCATATCTATAATCCTAGCACTGGCAGGCAGAGTCAGGAGGATCACTTAAGAACAGGAGTTTGAGACCAACCTGGGCAACATAGTGACACCCTATCTCTACAAAAAAATAAAAACAGGAAAATTAACCAAACATTGTGGTGTATGCCTGTAGTCCCAGCTACTGGAGAAACTGGGGTAGAAGGATCACTTGAGCCAGGAGTTTAAGACTGCAGTGAACTATAATGATGCCACCACACCCTAGCCTGGGCAACAGAGCAAGACCCTGCCTCAAAAAAGAAAAGAAAGTAAATGAAGGTCATGATACTATACAACTAACCTTGAATGTGCTCTAATTCTTGTAAAGAAGTAATCCTCAGATTTCCTAACTTTGTTATTAGTAACAAATTACTTCTCATTTGACTGCAGTCATATCTGTGTTATGACACTACTGCAAAGAGCCAACAGTAAAAAATTAAGCAGAACAGCTCACAGAGGCCAATTTGGATCAATTTTATTTGGTCATCTTTGAAGCTATGGTACTAATACTGGAATAATAATATTTCACTTGCAGTCTTCTGGGTAACAGTCCACTATTGAAGTGAGTTGTCCAGAGACTGGTAAAAGTTGATAAAACTGTCACTCATTGAAGAGATGAAGTCCCTGCTTTCAGTAGGCTCACAATCTAGAAAAAAGAATAGGAAGAAAGGAAACCACAGGGGCAGCGTCTGTGGCTCAAAGGAGTAGGGTGCCAGCCTCATATGCCAGAGGTGGCAGGTTCAAATCCAGCCCCGGCCAAAAACTGCAAAAAAAAAAAGGAAACCACAGCAAAATAACACAAATAGTAAACACGAATATATAAAAACTCACCTACAGCATCAACAAAGGTATTTTTATAAACAATATCTAATGCTAATGAAGGCAAAGTGTAGTAGGCAAAGTGTATGCTATACTATCAGTACAGTATAAATCAGAACAGCCTTTTCAGAAAATAATTTGGAACCGGTCTGGAGCAAAGGCTTCCAGAAACAGAACACAAAGGGCAATGACCCTAAAGAGACAACAGGGGCCAGGCCATGTGGCTCACACCCGTAATCCTAGCACTCTGGGAGGCCCAGGTGGAACTGAGCAAGAGCTAGACCACAAAAAAATGGAAAAATGATCGGGGTATGGTGCTGTGCACCTGTAGTCCTAGTTGCTCAGGAGACTGAGGCAGGAGGATTGTTTCCATCCAGGAATTTGAGGTTGCTGTGAGCTAATGGCTCCAATGCACTCCTAGCCTGGGCAACAGAGTGAGATTCTTATCTCCAAAGAATCAATAAAACCATCACGATTGGCTTGGCGCCTGTGGCTCAACGGGCTAAGGCGCCAGCCCCGTACACCTGAGCTAGCGGGTTCGAATCCAGCCTGGGCCTGCCAAAGAACAATGACAGCTGCAACCAAAAAATGGCAGGGCATTGTGGCGGGAGCCTGTACTCCCAGCTACTTGGGAGGCGGAGGCAGGAGACTCGCTTGAGCCCAGGAATTGGAGGTTGCTGTGAGCTGTGATGCCACAGCACTCTACCCAGGGTGACAGCTTGAGGCTCTGTCTCAAA
>CAUYON010157550.1:0-11598 GCA_963573935.1 Arctocebus calabarensis
CTACTAAATGCAGAACAAAAATGTTTTCACACAGTAAATGAGAAAATCTCATGAATGTTATGTCGAACAGGCGGATGAAAATATCTCAGATTGTATATGAAGCCCGCACACTGTACCCCATGATTGAACTAATGTACACAGTTATGATTAAATAAGAAAAAAAAAAGTCATTGCACAGTTGTCTATCTGACTTTCAAAAGAAAACATTTGCGGATTTCTATATCAGAGTTTAGTATTTCTTTACAGCTTCATTGCTTCCCATCTCCTAATACTTAACCATATACTCTGACCAGACTTATGTTTTCTTTTAAGAGTTTTATAATTTGACATTTAAATACATGATTCATTTAAAATTTTTTGTTTCAGTATTTTGCCTCTAGAGAGTCTTAACTCACAAAAAGATATTCTATTATATTTACTTCTATTTTTTCCCACTTGATTATTTTCTTCCTGAAGTTCAAGCTTCCTTCAGGTAGAATAATTTTTTAGTCTTCCCGGAAAGGTACGCTGGCCACAAATTCTGTTTTCCTTTGTCTAAGAATGGCTTGATTTCCCTTCCATTCCAGAAAGATATTTTCACTGGATATGCAATTCTGGGTTGACATTTCTTTGGGGGAGGGTGTTTGAAACATGTTTTTCCATTTCTTTATAGCCTCTACAAGATGAGAAATTCATTGTCATTCAAGTAAATTTTCTCCCTATAGGCAATTTCTCTGCAGCTACCTTTAAGACTTGTCATTAGTGTGTAGAAATATGAGTATATTCTGTCTACTCACATTTTTTTTAGTTTCTCTTCTTTGGGGTTTGTCTGATGTGGTAACCTCCAACTATAATTGTAGATATGTTAATTTTTCTTGTCAGTTCCATCAGTTTTTTGCCTCAAGTATCTTGATACTCTGTTGTTGGGTGTGTATACATTTAGGATAGTTATGTCTCTTTGGAGAATTGACCCCTTTATCATTGTATAAAATTCCTTTTTATTCAGCCTGGCACAGTGGCTCATGCCTATAATCCCAGCACCCTGGGAGGCTGAGGTGAGTGGATTGCCTGAGCTCACTGGTGAGAGACCAGCCTGAGCAAAAGTGAGACCATTTCTCTAAAAATAGCCATGCATTGTGGTGGGCGCCTATAGTCCCAGCCTCTTGGGAGGCTTGGGCAAGGGGGTCGATTGAGCCCAAGAGTTTGAGATTCCTGTGAGCTATGATGCCACAGCACTCTACCAAGGGCAACAAAATGAGACTCTGTCTCCACACACACACAAAAAAAATTTCTTTTTTATTCCTGATATTTTTCATATTTCTGAAATTAAATAAGACGGGTATTCCAGCTTTCCTATGATTGCCATTTACATGACATATCTTCCATCTCCACTTTCAGCCTAATGTTTTCTATTTTAAGTGGATATATTTGGTAGATAGAATTTAGTTGGGTTTCTTTTTCATCACATTTAACAATTTATAAATTTCAACTGATTAGTTTAGACCATATTTAAAATGAGTACTGTGGTAGTTGTATTAAAAGCTGCCAGTTTGCTATTTTCTTTCTTTCTTTCTTTTTTTTTTTTCTGGTTGAATAGTAAATCAACATTTATTTATTATCAAGACTTCCACACTGTTTTCTATAGAGACTGTAGTAATTTGCAATCCCACCAACATTAAAAAGCCTTTCTTTCTTTCTGAATCCACACCAGCATCTATTGTTTTTATACTTTTAAATAAAGACAATTCTGACAGGGTTAAGGTGGTACCTCATTGTGGTTTTAAATTTCATTTCTGGGATGATTAGTGATGATGAGTATTTCTTCCTTTTTTTTTTTTGCCATTTGTCTATCTTCTTTTGAAAAACTTCTGTTCTTTTGACAAACTTCTTTTGTCTCACTTTTTAATGGATTTGTTTTTTCCTTGTTGATTTGTTTGAGTTCTTTATAGATTTTAGGTATTAGCCCTTTATTGGATATATAGTTTATTGAATATATATTAGACACCTATTTTCTCCAATTTTGTAGATTTCCTATGTATTTATTTATTTCACTTGGGAAACGTTTATTTTTTCTATTAGCAATTTAAGTAAAAACTGATTTCTTTTTCAGATAAATATAGGGGTCCGTATGATTAGGTTACATTGTTTATTTTTGTTAGGAAAAGTTCAAGTTGTATTTGAGTCCTTCACCCAGAAGGTGTGCCACACATCCCATTAAGTCAGAGTTTACTAAGCCTTTTTACCTTTACCCTCCTCCTTGAATTTGTGTTTTTATTGTATGTAGGCCTGTAGTTATTCATCTACTGGTTTAAAATTAGTATTGAGTATGTGGGATGCTTGTTTTTATAATCTTGATAATCTTTACTAAGTAGAATGTTCTTCAACTCTATCTAGGGAAATATATCCAAATCTCCATCTTTTTATGGGTGAATAATATTCCATGGTATACATATACCACAGTTTATTAATCCATTCATAGGTTGATGGGCACTTGGGTTGTTTGCACATCTTTGAAATTTTGAATTGAGTTATTATAAACATTTGAGTGCAAATCATTTATGATAAAATGATTTTTTTTCTTTTGGGTAGATAGCTAGCAATGGGATTGTGTGATCAAATGGAAGGTCTACTATAAGCTCTTTGAGGATTCTTCATGCTTCTTTCCAAAAAGGCCATATTATTTTGCAATCCCAACAACACTGTATGCATGCTTCCTTCTCTCTGTACCCTTGCTAGCATCTGAAGCTTTGGGACTTTGTGAATTGGGCTACTCTTACTGATGTTAGGTGGTATCTCAAGGTGATTTTGATTTGCATTTCTTTGATGCTCAGGGTGATAAGCATTTTTGTCGTGTGTTCTTCAGCCATTCTTTTGTCTTCTCAGGAGAAGATTCTGTTCATTTCTCTTGCCCAGTGATTAATTGGGTTATTTGCTCTTTTCTTGTTGATTTGCTTGAGTTCTCTGTTCTAGTTATTAGTCCTTTGTCACATTCATAACATATGAGTATCTTCTCTCATTCTGAAGGTTGTCTATTTGCTTTGTTTATTGTGTACTTAAATTTGTAAAAGCTTTTAAACTTTTTGAGGCCCTAATTGTTTATTTTTAATGTTGCTACAATTGCTAATGGGGTCTTCTTAATAAAATATTTCCTCAGGCTTCTCTCTTTAAAATTTTTCCCACACTTTCTTCTAGAGTTTTTATTGTTTCATGTCTTATATTTAAATATTTTATCTAGCATGAGTCAAATTTTTGCAAGTGGTGAGAAGTGTGGGTCCAATTTCAGTCTTTTACATGTGGCTAACCAGTTCTCTGAGCAACATTTATTAAATAGGAATTCTTTCCCCCAGTGCATGCTTTTGCTTGGTTTATTGAAGATCAGATGGCAACATGAAGCTGGTTTCATCTCTTGGTTTTCTATTCTATTCCATAGATTTTGTCTCCCTTTTTATACCAATACTGTGCGGTTTTGATCATTTTGGACTTGGAGTATAACCTGAAGTGGGGTAACATGATACCTTCTGATTTGCTTTAATTTCTTCAAATTGCATTTGCTATTTGTGGTTTCTTCTGGTTCCATATGAAATGAAGAACAATTTTTTTTCAAGTTCTTCAAAGTATGACATTGGCATTTTAATGGGGGATTGTTTTAAATTGCTTTTGGTAGTATAGACATTTTAACAATGTTGATTCTTCCTATCCATGAGCATAGTATGTTGTTTCTTTTGTTAACATCTTCAGCTGTTTCTTTTCTCAAAGTTTCATAGTTTTCCCTGTAAAGATTTTTCACATCCTTTGTTAGGTATTTCATTTTCTTTGAAACTACTGTGAAGGGAATTATATCTTTGACTTAATTCTCCGCTTTATTGTTGTTAGTGTATATGAAGACTACTGATTCATGGACAATGATATTATATCCTAAGATATTGCTGTAAATCTTGATCACTTCTCATCTCATGGTTGTGTCCCTGGGGTTTTCTAAGTATAAGATCATATCCATATGAAGTGTAGATTTTTACTCCCAGATCTGCAAAAGGTGACCGTTGTATTTTAATAGGTATTGCATTGAATTTGTAAATCATTTTAAGCAGTTGTGGCATTTTAACAATGTTGATTCTACCAGTCCATGAGCATGATATATATTTCCATTTGTTTGTGTTATATGTGATTTCCTTTATAAGTGTTGTGTAGTTATCTTCATGGGTATCTTTTTTTTTTTTTTTTTTTCTCATATCTCACAGTAACCTCAAACTCATGGATTCAAGTGATTATCTTGCCTCAGCCTCCCGAGTAGCTGCCACAATGCTTGACATTATTTTTTTTTTTTTTTAGAGACAGAGTCTTGCTCTTGCTCAGGTTGGTCTTGAACTCCTGAGCTCAGGCAATCCTCCCACCTCGGTCTCCCAGCCTCATGAATATCTTTCATTTTCTTGGTTAGGTATATCCCTAAGTATTTTATTTTCTTTATACCCTTTGTTAATGGAACTGACCATTGTGTCATGGATCTGACTCTTAGCTTCACTGTTTAATATATAGAAATGATACTAATTTGAAAGCATTGAATTTTGCAACCTTAGACTTTGAAGAATTTTTTTATCAAGTCCAGGAATATTTTAGTAAAGTCTCTGGGATTTTCTAGATACTAGATTATATCCATCATCATATCAGCTAAAAGCAATAGTTTGACTTCCTATTTCATAATTTGAATATCTTTTACTTTTTTCTCTTCTCTGATTCTGGCTAGGACTTCTAGTACTATGTTGAATTTAAGTGGTGCTTTCAACTTTTCCCCATTCAGTATGGTATTGGCTGTGGATTTGTCATATATGGCTTTTATAATTTTGAAGTATGGTCCTTCTGTGTCTAAGTTCATGAGAGGGTGCTGCATTTTACCAATTTTTTCCTTCATCTATTAAGATGATCACATGGTCTTTGTTTTAGATTTTATGTGGTGAATCACATTTATTGATTTGCATATATTGTACCATCCTTGCATCCTGGAATGAAACCCACTTAATCATGGAGAATTTCTTTTTGCTGTACTACTGACTTTGGTGTGCTAGTACTTTGTCGAGCATTTTTGCATGCACATACATTTATAAGGGATATTGGTCTATAATTTCCTTTTTTTTTTGTTATGTGCTTTTCTGGTTTTGAATGAATTAGGAAGGCTTTGGTATCAAGGTGACAGTGATAGAATGAATTAGAAAGGATTCCCTCCTTCTCTGTATTATGGAACAATTTTCTTTTCTTTTTTTTTCTTTCTTTCTTTCTTTTTTTTTTTTTTTTTGAGACAGAGTCTCACCATGTCACTCCTGGTAGAATGCTGTGGTGTCACAGGTCACAGCAACCTCAAACTCTTGGGTTTAAGTGATTCTCTTGCCTCAGCCTTCCTAGTAGCTGGGACAATGGGCACCTGATGCAACACCTAGCTATTTTTGTTGTTGTTGTTGTTGTTATTGTTGTCATTGTTGCTTTAGCAGGCCCTGGCTGGGTTCAAACCCACCAGCCCCAGTGCCTGTGGCCAGCTCCCTAATCACCAAGCTATGGGTACCAAGCCTTATGGAACAATTTCTGTAGGATAGGTACCAGTTCTCCATAGGTCTCTTAGAATTTGTCTGTGAACCCATCTGGTCTGGGGCTTTTTGTTCTCAGGAAAATTTCTATGACTGCTTCAGTCTTGCTGCTCATTATTGGTCTGTTTGGGATTTCTATTTCTTCCTGATTGAGTCTAGGTAGGTTTTGTGTTTTCAGGAAATTTTTCATTTCTTCTATGTTTTCTAGGTTATGTGATAGAGATTTTCATAGTATTCATGGATGATTTTTATATTTCTGTGGTGCAAGGGTATCAGTTCTAAGATATCCTTTATTCGTTTCTGATTGAGCTTATTTAGGTCCTTTCTCTTTTATTTCTGGTCAATCTAGCAAGAGGTATATCAATTTTATTTATCTTTTCAAACAACCAACTTTTTGTTTCATGAATTCTTTGTATTATTTTTCTTTTTGTTTCCATTTCCTTTAGTTCTACTCTATTTCTTTTCTTCTGTTTGGGTTTCGTTTGCTCTTTATTTTTCTAATTCCTTGATATGTGACATTAGGTTGTTAATTTGTGATCTTCTTTCTTTTTGACGTATGTATTAAGCCTATGAATTTTCCTCTTTTAAATGCTTTTGCCATATCCCATAGATTTTTGATAGATTGTGTTTCATGCTATCATGCTTTTCATTCAGTTTGAGAAATCTTTTGATTTTCATCTTAATTTTATCTTTGACCCAAGGATCATAAGGTAGCAGGTTGTTTAATTTACTTTGTGTAGATGTGAGTGTTTCTCTTGTAATTGATTTTCAGTTTTACTTCACTGTGGTCTGAGAAGATACAAGTTCTGATTTCTATTTTTTTTTAATTTACTGAGTCATGTTTTGTGGCCTAAGATATGATCAGTCTGAAAGTATGTCCCTTGTGCTGATGAGAAGAGTGTATATTCAGTAATTTGGGGGTAGAATGTTCTGTACATGTGTGTTAGGACCATTTGTTCTAGAGTTTCATTTAACCTCAGTGTTTCTTTATTGATTTTTTGCTTTGACAATATGTTTGATTCTATCAGTGAGGTGTTAAAGTTCCCAGAATTATAAGGCTGCTGTTTATCTTTTTGCTTAAATCTAGTAAGTTTATCCAATGTGAGAATGACTATATCTGCTCTCTTTTGGTTTTCAATGATGGTGAATACTGTAGGAGCTCCGGTAGGAGTTAACCACCGCCCTACATTGACTATTGCTTTACGTTGACCTAAATTTTATAGGCAGACATACATCACATGTACTTAGTGGAAAACTGACCTCTATACATTGACTGCCTCTATAGTTTCTATCTTGAACACTTGGAATGTATATGATCCCTCATTGCCACAGGGCCCTGTGGCTCCACTTCTAAAGATCATATACTGCCACTGGGATCCCACACTCAGCTATGAAGCTCTTCACTGCCATTGTTCCCCACAGCCCTAGCCTCACAGCTCCCACTGGCCTTATAGAGGAGAAAGCACTCTGCATGCTGGCTATACAACTCAGCACACCCTGGGAATTTTTCCATAGCAAATGACTTCAAAATGGATTATCATATATCTGACTTTCTTTTCTTTTGAAGTCTCTGAGGTTTCTGCATTATCCTCACTTGCTGCTTACACTTCACCAGCTGCTTCATGCACTTTTACACTGGTTTATCAGTCCTTATTGCTTAGAAAATTCCTTCTGGGTCAGGTTCATTGCCAGTTGCCACTTCATCATCTATTGCAACAAAATCTTCAAAATCTACTCCTTCAAATTCTGCCATGGAAGATGCACTGTCTGATGATGCCAAAACATCATCTTCTTGGATTGTGACAAATCCAACTTGCTTGAAAGATTCTGTATCATTTCTAGCTGAACTTTATTCTAAGCTGAACTGATTCAGAGGACACCATCCAGAGCATTAACTAATACAGCAGATAAAATTCCTGCCATAGGCAAACCACAGGTTTGTGTTCTAGTAATGACCTTCTGCAGGAGCTGAACTTGGTACTGCATTTTCAATGTTTTCATGATGGCTTGATCAAGAGGTTGGATTTTTGCAGTCAAGTTTGGAGGCTGAAATTTCAATTTCATATTTGTGAGATTACTCATTTGCAAGTAGCCAGGACAATTATCTACTCTCAATACAATAGAAGAATAGATGTATTCTTCTTCCTTTCTCAGTCAATACTCGTTACTCACTCTTCAAATAAGGCTCTAATCATCCATGTGCATTTGTTTGATCTCCAAGTGACAGGAAGGTCTTTGACTACAGGTTCTTGAGTTCATGTGGCTTTGCTGATTTACCAATCACCAAGGGCTTTTGTTTCCCTCCAATTGAACTAGCACAAAGTAGAATTGTGAAACATTCTTTGGAAAGTTTTCCACTCTCACATTTGTGACTCTTCAGGATGAGGTCCCTGTCAGGCATCACCTTGAAAAAGAATCTGCACTCATCAGCATTTTTTAAATGTCATCATATTTAAAGCCTCTGATGAAGTCTAGGAACTTTTTGATGAACTCTTCCACAACTTCTATTGTAACTTCATTGAATTCACTATGTGAGACTTTCTGGGAAATTTTGTGTCATGGTTTAAATTTCTCAAGCCAATCACTTGATACTTGGAAATAGGCCACCCCAAATTCCTATGCAAATTTTTTAGCAACTTCTTAGATCATAAGCCAGGAGACTTGAGTGTTAACTGCCCTCACATGTCTGCATCAGCTTAATGTGGCTTCACTGACTTCATCAAGGGAAGTTTTCCTCCTTTTCCATTGTAGGTCTCCTCTTTCCTTGCCATATCTCTCCAAGTACTCATGTTTCTGTTTCTGGATGTTGCTAACTGTTGTCTTGCTAACACCAAAATGTTCCACCATCTTTCTTTGGCTGATGCTTTCCAGAAAATGTAGAGGATCAACCTTTCCCTTTGACTTTTTTCATTTCTTGATTAACTGTAAAATCTTTCAGTAATTTTAGGATATACCTACAATTCAAACCACTCCTTCATATTGAAAAAATCTTCTGCAGCACATAATAAACAATAGGATGCTAAGCTTAAAAAACATGAAAAAAGAAATTATACTAAACAAAAAAATAATAAACCAAGGGGCAAAGCCCACAGTTTCTACCTCTTTGTGTAGACTGGACTCAAATGGTCAAGTTATAAACTAATATTTGCTATTTTCTATTTCTTGCATCCTTTGCCTGTTATTTCTTTTTTCCTTTTTCTTTTATTATTTATTTATTTGTTTATTATTTTTTTTAGACAGAGTCTCACTATGTCGCTCTCCTAGAGTGCTATGGTGTCACAGCTCATAGCAACATCAAACTCTTGGGCTTAAGCAATTCTCTTGCCTCACCCTCCCAAGTAGTTGGGACTACAAGGACCCGCCACAGACTTTCATTCACTAAGGTTTAACTGTAGTCCTGTATTTTTTTTTCTTTTTGAGACAGAGTTTCACCATGTCTCCCTGGACAGAGTGCCATGGCATCACAGCTCACAGCAACCTCAAACTCTTGGGCTCAAGCAACTCTCTTGCCTCAGCCTCTCATTCATCTGGGACTACAGGTGTTCACCACAGTGCCTGCCAATTTTCTTGTTGCAGTTGTCAATGTCATTTAGCTGACCCAGGCTGGACTCAAACCCACCAGCCTTGGTGCATGTGTCTGGCACCATAACCACTGTGCTACAGGCACTGAGCCGAGCCTGGCTATTTTTTTGTAGTTGTAGTTGTTCGGAAGGCCCAGACCTGGTTCCAGCCCACCAGCCCCAGTGTATTTGGCTAGCATACTAGCTGCTGAGCTCAGGTGCTGAGTCTTTCTTTCCTAATTTAAATTGAAAATTTTTATCTCTTTCATTAACTTGTGTATACTTTATTACCCTTTTTCTTCTTTGAGACAAAGCCTCACTATGTTGCCCTCAATACAGTGCGTGGCACTACAGCTCACAGTCTCACTGTGTCCCTTTCGTAGAGTGCTATGGCATCACAGCTCACAGAAACCTCAAAATCTTGGGCTTAAGCAATTATCTTGCCACACCCTCCCAAGTAGCTGGTACTGCAGGTGCCCATGACAAACCCTGGACATTTGTTTGTTGTAGTTGTTACTGTTGCTTAGCAGCCCTGGGCTGGGTTTGAACCTGCCACCCTTGGTGTATGTGGCCGGCACTTAACCACTGAGCTCTGGGTGCTGAGACATACTTTATTAGATTTCTTACTAGGATTTACAATATTTTTTTTTCAGACAGAGTCTTACTTTTTTCAATGGGCTAGAGTACAGTAGCATCATCATAGCTCACAGCAACTTCAAACTCCTGGTCTCAAATGATCCTCCTGCTTCAGCCTCCAGAGCAACTGGGTCTATAGGTGTGTGCCAGGTAATTTTTTTTTCTATTTTTTGTAGATGTGAGATCTTGGTATTGTTCATGCTGGTCTCAAACTCCTGGCTCATGTGATCCTCTTGTCTTTCCTCCCAGAGTTCTAAGATTATAGCCACTGCATTCAGCCTACAATATATATTTCAAAATACAGTATAACCTCCGTACTTGATCACCTTCTTATGTTGACCTGATTTTCATAGACTGGACGTTAACAAATGTACATATCAGTACAGTAGGCCTAGTTATTTATATTTACCACCTCTGTATGTTGACCAGTTTGTTATAATCCCTTGGGTAGTCAACTTCCAAAGGCTATAGTGAAATTTGAATCCAGTATCACATAACTTGCTGTGTAATGAAATGAGAATATTTCCCATGTCTGTTATGTTTTCCATTTATCTTAACTCTTATATGTGCTATATACACCTCATACATAGTTAAAGGAATTTCCTTACCTATTTTCTTTTTTAATGTCGGCTGAAAAAATTGAAATTATTTATGTGGCTCACATATTTCTGTTGAAGCAGCACTGCTTAGAATTCTTACTATTCTTACCACTTATATATCACTAACTAAATTGTCTCAATTATTTTTCAGCCCTGTTGTCGGCCCTAATCAGTATAGGATATTCTATTGCGAACTCTTTAGATTCTGAATCTATAAAGTATTTCTTACTATTTTATTCCTCATATATAGGTGATGGACTTCTAGCCCATTCCATAGCTTTGGAGGGAATACTGGAGGAGAATTGAAGTGGGAAGGGAGCTATGCAGTACTTTTTTAAGGGCAATGCAAGTCATTTTTTTCTATCTTCCTAACATTAATTGTTCACATCAGTGTTTAGTAGTGTTATCCAGGAACTCTGTCAAAGTCACTCATGAGTCTTGGTAGAGGTTTGTGTCCACTGACCATAACTGCCTTTATCATTGATTGTCATGGTTGGTAACCACTTTTGACTAAATCTCATCTTCACACAAAGTTGTTAGTTCCTTGAGAGGAATGATTTAAGTTGACCGATTCTAAGCTTACCACTTAAATTTCTTTTCCTTTTCCAGTCACTTCCACCTTGTAGGTTTGGTTTTGAACATGTTTGCTTACTTGGTTTATTCATATGGTTTAGAATCTAGTGGTAATAGAGGGTAACTTTCATTCACTAAGGTTTAACTGTGGTCCTGTGAGATGGCTTTGAAGGCTGAGAGAAACTTGCTGAGAGTTTTATAATTTTATGTGTATATTCTAATTGGCATTAGTTTTATATCAAGTTTATGTCACACTTTTCTATATGGGTTATACTATAATTTATCATACCCAGGTATACTTTTCCTTTCCTTAGAAGACAGTGTTATAGATGACTTTTTAAAACAACATAATGTTTATGATTTATTTATGTACTAGGCAAGGGAAGCTGCTTCATAACAGAATCAGGGAATGATTGGCCAATTTAGGGGTAGACCAGAGGTTGTGGGAGATGCCCCAAAGTGACATAGTTTAGTAGGAGGAATACAAGTGGACAAATTTCATTTTAATAACTGTATAATTAAATACTGTAAAAGATACAAATCAAAACATCAAATCTGGAGGAGGACTGTGAAAGTTTTCACAGGGAAAGATACCTTTTCAAATGTCATTTAGCCGCAGATGTGATAAGACACTGGCCAAAGCATCATTCATCAATGTAGAAGATTCATAAGACACTG
>CAUYON010157552.1:0-16196 GCA_963573935.1 Arctocebus calabarensis
CTGTGGCTTCACAGCTCACAGTAACCTCCAATTCCTGGGCTCAGGCCAGTCTCCTGCCTCCGCCTCCCAAGTAGCTGGGCCTGCCGGCACCCACCACAACACCCGGCCATTTTTTGGTTGCAGCCGACATTGTTGTTTGGCGGGTCCAGGCTGGATTCAAACCCGCCAATTCAAGTGTATGTGGCTGGCGCCTTGGCCGCTTGAGCCACAGGCGCTGAGCCTCCTTTTCTTTTCTTTTCTTTTCTTTTTTTTTTTGAGACAGAGTCTCACTATATTGCCTTCAGTAGAGTGTGATGGTATCACAGCTCACAGCAACCTCAAACTCTTGGGCTTAAGCGATTCTCTTGCTTCAGGCTCCCAGGTAGCTGGGAGGTACTTGGTGGGCGGAGGCAAGAGAATAGCGGGCCGCCACAATGCCTGGCTATTTTTTGTTGCAGTTGTTTTAGCTGTTGTTTAGCTGGCCCAGACCAGGTTCAATCCCGCCAGCTTTGGTGAATAGGGCTGGCGCTGTAACCACTGTGCTGTGGGCGCCAAACCAGAAAAATTTTCCTATGGGAGGAAACGTAGCAGTCTCTCAACATGCACAGACCCCACACATGCTAGAGCAAGTGCACACCTATTAACCAGACTGCATGTCTAGCAATTGAGATCTTCATATTAGTATGTATGTCAGTTACAAGTAACTCGTTTTCCAGAAACTTTAAGTAAAGATTTAATATTAAAAAAAAAAAAAGAATTAGGCCAGGTGTAGTGGCTCATGCCTATGATCCTAACACTCTGGGAGGCCAGGGAGGGTGGATTGCTTGAGCTCAGGAGTTCAAGATCAGCCTGAACAAGGGCAAGACCTTGTGTCTACTAAAAATAGAAAAAAATTAGCTGGGATCATGGCGGTCACCTGTGGTCCCGGCTACTTGGGAGACTGAGGCAGGAGGATTGCTTGAGCCCAAGTGAGATTGCTTGAGCTGTGATGGCATGGCACTGTACCCAGGGTGACAGAATGAGACTCTGTTTCAAAATAACAAAAGCACCTGGAATTGGGGAAAGCTGGCGGGACCTGGCTCCAGGGCTGACAGGAGCTCCAGCCAGGATGATTGATCAAGGTTGTTATGACTGTCTGGGAAAGAAGGTCCAAGTTAAATGCAACACCGATGACGATACCATTGGGGACCTTAAGCTGATTGCAGCCCAAACTGGCCCCCTTTGGAACAAGATTGAACTTAAGAAGTGGTACATGATTTTTAAGGACCACATGTCTCTATGGGACTCTATGAAATCCATGACGGGATGAACTTGGAACTTTATTACCAATAGAGCAGAATCCCTTCCACGACACTATCCTCCTCTTCTCCCATACTACCCACACTGGTATGGATGCTTGTTTTTAAAAACTCACATCAGCAAGATGGTGACTGAGTAACAGCTTCTTTGCAACTGGGTGTGGTGAGACTGGGGAGAGAAGACTTCAGGCATCTCTGGTTTGTGGGCTCTGCCCAGAAACATCCCTTTGGGGACACAGGGAGATAGCGAGAGACTTCTGGACCCTAGGAGGAGGACAAAAGCAGTGGAGAATGGGACCACTAAGTCATCTAATTGGATTAATAATTAGACTGATTACTCTAGTCTCAGTGATTCTCAATTCCTCTTTGGATCTCAGTTCTGTCCAGAAAATTCAGAGATGATGTTAGCACCCTTGGACTTTGGTACCCACCTGAGATATCCAAAACAGTCATAACAGAATTCCTTAGAAAGTGAACCTACTATTTTCACAAAGTACCAGGCAAAACCCCAGCTATTTGGACGAGATATAAAAGATGGAGGCTTATTTCCTCTTCCTTTATCAGTCGGAAAATCAAAAGGACTCTTGGAACAGTTTGAGGAGAAAAAGAAAAGAACAAGTGAGACTCTACACAACTTTGTTTCCCATGTTACAGAAAGCATTCATAGGTTGCAGACATCTGTGGAAAAGTCTGAAGAACATCTTAGTTTAAGAAGCCAATCTATTTTGGATTCTTTGGAGGCTGTTGCAAGAGACTGCTCGGGCCCCAAATGACCTGGGATTGCAAGAGACTGCTCAGGCCCAAAATGACCTGGTATTTGAGGCAGTACAGGACAAAGGCAACATGGAGCAGGCCCTCCTTGAGATGCAGAAGAGATCTGAAGCTAGACAAGCAGAGCTTATAGAAATGAAATCGAACTTGAAGCACCTTGAAACTTTTGCCCAGCAGAATAAGGACTTCCAGCAGCTGTGTAACAAGATAGGCCAGCTGAATGTGCCCAGTGCCTTAGCTGAGCTGAAGAGTTTGATCTCAGTGCCTCGGGTACCTGGGCATGTGAAAGACACTTTCCAGACATTACCACCTCTGGCCCAGAGCATCAATCTTACCAAGCAGGAAAAATACATTTCTAAGGAACGAGTTTTATGGCAGGCCCAGCTCCTCCCTGCTTCATGGAATCCTAGTATAGGCTCCCTGCAGCCTGGAGAATCCAGTGTCTGGGGTGATATAAAGAACAAGGCAGTGCAGACTAACTGCAAGAATTGGGCCATTACTAAAATGGATCCCAAGAACCATGGCTCCAGCATCCCATGCCACAAGGTTTCTGGTGACAGGGACCCAGTTTCCCAAGGAACCTCACCATTCAAGTCTATGGACTTTAACAACTTTGCAACCAGCATTAAGAATGCCTGCCAAAAATGTCAAGCCAAAAGCATGTTTTTGTGTGACCCATGTGAACAGTTGGCGATTAAACAGAAAGGCAGGACTGTAGAAAGGGAGAAAAGGCAAGAAACAGCAGCCCAAGAAAGCCCGCAGAGGCAGGCTCCTAGCCAAGAAGAGAGAACAAACCCAAGCAAGACCTGTGCTTTCAGTTCTAAATATCAAAGTCTTCAGTCTTCAGTTTCTGGTTCACAAAGGCCCCCCATGGGGCAGCAGGAACCCCTTGCTCAGCCCCTTCATCTAAGGCCCCAGAAGTCTCACAAAGTCAGTCTGCCCTATTCTGGGAGGTACAGTCATGTCCAGTAAGACAGCAATGACAGTGCAAGGTAGCCTCTTGCAGTTCAGCCAGTCTTCTTCCCAAGACAACAGCCTGCTTTTGGTTCCCAGAGGGATCATTAGGTGAGCTGGTTCAGTGACCTGAACAGTGACCTCAACTTTGGAAATTCAGAGCCCTCTCTGTGCGAGGAGCCAGGGAAGAATTTGCTCTATGACTTGGGTTTTGATAGCAGTGATGATGGCTTCTGACCAGCCCACAGTGACTTTAGCTGATGGTTTATTGGTCTCAGGTAGAAAAACAAATTGCAGAACACTTAGCCTAACCAACAGCAGAAAGACACTGAAGCCTTCTTGGGACCCATGGGATCAGTGGTGTGCAAGGGCAGGTTCAGCACTCTGGAAAACCAAGGTGCTAACCATGACAAAGGGCATAAGGGATAAGTCATCCTTATTTATTGGAATGAAATGTGAAGATGGCAGTGATGTGAGCTGGGGCAGCAGCCTGGTTGGGGGGCATTGCTTGGTGAAAGGGGCAGGCTTCCTTAGGGAATATTGAGTAGTACTAAAAGGGGTCCACAAAACCACTGCTGCAGCAGCATGACTCCCAATGTTTTTGGTTTTCAAAATATTCCCTATAGGTGACCGATACCATTCTGGGCCTCAGGATTTTTTTTCTTTCTTATTTTTATCCTGTAGTATTGAAGGAGTGTTTGTATAGCGTGTCCCAGAAGTCACCCATGAAGTCTAAAGTTGCCATACATAGGGAAAATGGGAAATTATAGCTGGACACAACTTTATTTACAAAATAGTCATTATGAAATTTTACAAAGAGGCCAACATGTAGAAAATATTTTGTAGGGTTTTATGGTGACTATTTTGTAAATAAAGTTGCATTTGACTGTGGTTTCCCATTTTCCCTATGTCTGCTGACTTTAGGGGTTACTTTTGGGATACGCTGTATTTCTGGTCAGTGGACACATTATAGAACACACTAAATCCACTGTTTTGTGAACAGGGACAGTGTTAAGGCTGCCTGTGAAAGAAGTAACAGGGACCAAATAAATGTCCAGAGCACCACTGTTCTCAAGTCATTTATTGTCCTGTTTTTTCCCCTGTTCCACTTTTCAGTCACTCTTTTAAAACTGATGATAGGCCTTGTATTATTTCTATAGAGCAGTGGGCTAATATGAAACTTTGGTTCTTTCTATTTATATTTTGCTAAAGTTTTTGAATTTTTCCAACAGAGAAACGGGGGCCAGCAGAAGTAACGCCCTTTTGTGCTTGAGTGTGATATTGTTATGTTACAGAATTACATTTCTTGTATAATCAAAAACAAAGATAAAACCTTATTTAAAAGCATATATATTTTCTTTCAAGTTTATTGAACTGATCTTCTAGTTTAATCTCTTGATTTTGCTTAAGAAATCAAATAGATAAGATGCATACCATCTTTTTAGTCCCTAAGACTCTCACAGAATGATTTTTAATAAACACCACCTCATTGAAACTGGTTTTTCTTTTTCTTTTCCTGTATTATATGAAAGTGAAACAGATTGACGGCTTCTAAAATTTGCCCATTTTCAAGCCAGTACAATAAATGACATTGGGGCCACTGAGTGGAACAATTTGGAAAACAATGATTCTTGATTTTTTTTTTTACATTATTTCCAGAAATGTGTGTCCCCCAAAAATCTAGAGTTCAGTTTGCCTGTGATACCTTTGGCAGAGGTGCCAGACACCAGCCCAAACTACTCTCACTCTCATTTCCAGATGAAAAGCCTCCTATGGCCTGTAACTGGGAGCAACAGGAAATCACAGCAACCCTCTGTTGCAGTTTGGCTGGGGCTGGACTCGAACCCACCACCTTTGGTACATGGGGCACCCTACCCACTGAGCCACAGGCACCATCCAATTTGAACAGTTTAATATTTAGTCATTTTAATTCAAAGTTAAGACCCCATTGAGATAACTCCATTGGTATTTATGACTATAGCCTTCTTAAAAGGGGTCTAACCAACTTTGAAATGCCAAAGCATAACTTCTTGTTCCTTGTAGTTCAAGGGATACTCTTGCCTTCACCTCCTAAGTAGCTGGAACTACAGGCATGTGCCAGCATGCTGGGCTTGTTTTTTCTTTTCTTTCTTTTTTTTTTTAAATTGAGACAGACTCTCACTATGTCACCCTCTGTATGTCACAGCTCACAGCAATCTCCAACTCTTGGGCTCAAGCAATTCTCTTGCCTCAGCCTCCCTAGTAGCTGGGACTACAGGCACCCACCACAAGGCCTGGCTATTTTTTTTGTTTGTTTAGCAGGCCCCGGCTGGGTTTGAACCCACCAGCCCCGGTGCATGTGGCCAGCGCCCTAACCACTGAGCTGTGAGCACTCTGTGGGCTTGTTTTTTCTAATTTTAATTTTTTTTTTTTTCTTTTTTCTGAGTAGATGCATGAAACTTTATTTCCATTTGGTCCAAGGCTTGGGGTAAGACTGCAAGCTTTTTGAAAAGCTGCCTTGTGGCTGGAGGAAGAGGCTCTGGCAGAAGTCCTAATGGTTTGAAAAGGGCTCCTCAGAGGTCACTGGTCTCCGCAGGCTTAATCATGCTAGAGAGTGAGCCTTTTGAAGAGATACTCCCCCACCCCAACCTGAGGGCCAGCCAGCCGGTGGAGGTTGATCAGGTGGTCACCCATCTTCTTGAGGAGTTTCACTTCCTTATCTAGGAAGTGACTCTCCAGGAAGTCACAGAGATGAGGGTCTGTGCGAGCAGAACCCAGGGCGTGAAGATCCAAAAGTGCCTGGTTCAGGCTCTTCTCATGGGCCAAGGCGGCTTCCATTGTGTCCAAGGTTGTACCCCATCCATCTTGAGATGGTTTTTGCACGTCCAGGAAAACAGCGCGGCCGCCGCACTGGTTTTACATCTTCAAGAGACGCTCAGAGTTCTGGTGCTTCTCCTCCGGCAACTCGCAGAAGAAGTGGCCCACGCCTTTCAGAGCCACATCGTCGCGTTTGAAATAGTAGCCCAGGGAGAGGTAGGTGTAGGAGGCCTGCAGATGCAAGTTGACCAGGCGGTTGACGGATGTGGCTGCCTCCACATCGGTGGAATAATTTTGACGAACCTGGGAGCTCATGGTTGATCGGTAATATGGAACTAACCACAAAAAAAATGGTGTTAGCTGGCTCCAGAAGCAGGAGATGGCCATAAAGATGGTCCCAGAGATTTCAAGTGGAAAAGAAAAAAGAATGGGAGAGTGGAAAATTGAGGAAGGCTGGAAAAAAAGGGAGTCCCTGTGTCTGTTCCGTCCAAACACTGTTGAAGCAAGACACAGATCTGAGGGACCACCTCCCACACCAGTCCCTCTGACTTAATTTAATATATATATTTTTAATTAATATATATATTTTTTGCCGGGGCTGGGTTTGAACCCACCACCTCTGGCATATGGGGCCAGCGCCCTACTTCTTTGAGCCATAGGCACCCTCTGTTTTATCTAGTTTTAGTAGAGACGAGGTCTCGCGCTAGAGCTGGTCTCAAACTCCTGAGCTCAAGCATTCCACTCACCTCAGCCTCCTAGAGTGGTAGGATACTGGCACAAGCCACTGCACCAGTTAGGTGTTTTTGTAGAACAAGAGGTAAACTTACCTCCTACCAAGCCTGGGTTAATTAGAATTATGCTGCCTGTTTTGGTGATTATCAGGGAAGGATATTGTTTCTTCCTTTATTCCTGAGGCTTTTTTTTTTTTTGAGACTGAGTCTCGTTTTGTTGCCCAGTCTAGAGTGCCATGGTCACCTAGCTTATAGCAACCTTAAACAACAAGGTTGAAGTGATCCTCCTACTTCAACCTCCCAAATAGATGGAACTACAGGTGCCCACCACAACACTTGGTTAATTTTTCTGTTTTTAGTAGAGATGGGAATCTTGCTCTTGATTATGCTGGTCTCGAACTCCTGAGCTCATAGGATCTTTTTGCCTCCTCAGCCTTTTAGAGTGCTGGGATTTCAGGCTGGGAGTTACATTTTTTAATTAACTAATATGTTCCTACCAGATTTGGTGAGTGTCACATACCAGGCACATGCTTGGAGCATGCAACATTTCTTGCTCTTCAGATGCTACGGAAGCTGTATGTGGCTACACAGGGGCGAATGTGGTAGGTCTATGGGCCTGGAACCCAGAGAGCCACCCCAGGGACCCCTCCTACTCATACAACTCTAGTTACTCACTCTAATCACCACTCATTTTCCCTTCCTTTTAATTTTCTTATACTGCTCCATTTGAATTTTTTTTTTTTTTTTTGAGACAGAGCCTCAAGCTGTCCCCCTGGGTGGAGTGCTATAGCATCACAGCTCACAGCAACCTCCTACTCCTGGGCTCAAGCGATTCTCCTGCCTCAGCCTCCCAAGTAGCTGGGACTACAGGCACCCGCCACAACACCTGGCCATTTTTTGGTTGCAGCCATCGTTGTTTGGCGGGCTCGGGCTGGATTCGAACCCTCCAGCTCAGGCGTACATGGCTGGCGCCTTAGCCTGTTGAGCCACAGGCACTGAGCCTGCTCCATTTGAAATTATGTATTTGTATATGTGTTTCACCTGCCTTGCCCAGTGGATTCTAAATTTTAGAAGGAAGAGCATCTGCCTAGTCCCTGCTGTGTCCCCAGTACCCAGCAGAGTGTGACACTTGATAAATACTTGTTGAGGACAGGGATTGCTTTCTTATTCAAACAGCTTTTTGTGGGCCAGGTCCTGTCCTGGAAGTGGGTCCTTAGCATCCTTTTGCAACTTCCCTTTTTGGTGTTTTGTTTTAGAAGCTCCAAAGGGCTCCTGATGAAGGGCCTCATACAAGATGCTTGCTTCTTTCTCCCAGGCCATTTTCTAGCAACTCTTCTCAACCAAATTCCCCAGAAAACAACAGTCCCTCTGCTCTTAAAATAGATCAAGTTTCTTCCTTACAGGTTTGGGTAGTTTTGTAAATGTTTTATGCTAGGCCTTAAGCCAAAATTCTTCATCAAATCAGGCCATTTTCCAGACACTTTAGGAGAGAGAGTCTCTCCTACCAGCTGGGATTCATCGTCAAATAGTAAAACTTTGTTCTCTCTGTAAATATTTAATGGAATGTAACTATTAATGTTCTTTAAGTTGCCAGAGACTCAGACTGTCTTGGGTGACAGAACCTTTTCAATAATCATGTTCAATCAAGTGCACCAGAGTCTCAAGGCCTCTTTTTTTTTTTTTTTTGACAGTCTCAAGCGATTGCCCTGGGTAGAGTGCTGTAGTGTCATAGCTCACAGCAACCTCAAACTCTTAGGCTCAAGCAATCCTCTTGCCTGTTTTTTTTTTTTCCTGAGACAGTCTTAAACTTTGTTGCACTGGGTTGAGTGCTGTGGCATCACAGCTCACAGCAACCTCACTTTGGGGCTTAAGCAATTCTCTTGCTTGAGCCGCCCAAGTAGCTGGGACGATAGGTGCCCACCACAATGCCTGACCATTTTTAGAGACAAGGTCTCACTCTGGCTCAGGCTGGTCTTGAACCTATGAGCTCAGGAAATCCACCCACCTCGGCCTCCCAGAGTTCTATGATTATAGGCGTGAGCCATCTCTTCTGGCCCTCAGTTTTTCTATTTTAGTAGAGATGGGTGCGTGTGTGTCTAGTTTTTGCTCAGGCTAGTCTTGAACTCATAAGCTCAAGCTATCCACCCACCTCAGCCTCCCAGAGTACTAGGATTGCAGGCATGAGCTACTGCATCTGGCCTTTTTTTTTTCCTTTTCTTTTTGAGACAGTCTCACTCTGTTGCCCAGGATAGAGTGCTGTGGTGTCTGCCTAGCTCGCAGTAACCTCAAACTCCTGGATTCAAATGATCCCTCTACCTCAGCCTCCTGAGCAGTTAAGACTACAGGCACCCACCATAGCACCTGGCTAATTTTTCTATTTTTAGTAAAGATGGGGTCTTGCTCTTGTTTGAACGCATCTCAAACGCCTGAGCTCAAGTAATCCTACCACCTCAGCCTCCTAGAGTGCTAGGATTACAGACATGAGCTACTATGCCTGGCTGTCCTTTCTTGTTTGTATAACTCACTTGGTTTTTGCTGCCATATTAAACATCTCATGGCTCAGTCAGAAGTATCACTCTAGTACCAGGTGAGGGCCTGGCCTGGTCTGGCCATTTCTGTAAGACTAGCCTTAGTTCAGCCCCTTTGCAAATCCTATTCTTCCATCTTTTTTGAACATTGCTTACAACTTCACGAGTGACAGGATGGTGTTATTGCCCTGCCAACATATTCCTGAGTGCAAAAGTGAGGGACAAAAGCCCCTGGGTTGTCTTTCTTCCTGGTCTCTTGATCTTTTTGGAGTCTTCTGTGGGATTGTCAGTGGGGCATCCAGGACAATGCCAAAGAGCCAGGATAGGTGGGCCAGAAAGTGGCTCCCATATTCTCAGAGGGGAGCAAAAGGAAAAAGAGGAACCCTAAGATCCTGAGATAAGGTCAGTCTAATTAATACTTAACTGTGTTGGCTTGAGTCTCACAGAGGTAGAGATGTGCTAAGAGAATGTGCCCCCAGAGTTCACCATCTAAAACCATATCTATGTGCCTGGACAGAAAGCCATGCCTATGAGTGTGGAAACACTGTAATCTGGCTGAACTGAGGACAGGGTCACCATTTGCAGTGCATGGCCATGCCTCTTGAAGAGTCCCTTTAAAAGAATTCCTGCTATGTTTTCAGGCCTTAACTGTGACTCTGGCTCCCTGCTGAACTTTCACTCTGCTCTCACCTCTCCTCTTTCTTCCTCCGCTTTCCCCTCTAGCTCCTCAGCCTCTCCTAGGAGCTTCTACTCCTGCCTTAGGTATTGTTAACCAAGCCTACCAGTCTGCTTATAAAACTGGTTTCTAGGCTCGGCACCTGTGGCTCAACAGGCTAAGGCGCCAGCCACGTACACCTGGCGCCAGCCACGTACACCTGAGCTGGCAGGTTCGAATCCAGCCTGGGCCCACAAAACCACAATGACAGCTGTAACCAAAAAATGGCCGGGCGCCTGTAGTCCCAGCTACTTGGGAGGCGGAGACAGGGGACTCTCTTGAGCCCAGGAATTGGAGGCTGTTGTGAGCTGTGTTGCCACATCACTCTATCCAGGGTAACAGCTTGAGGCTTTTTCTCAAAAAAAAAAAAAAAAAAAGAAACAAAAAACTGGTTTCTAGTGGCTTTGGCATGAAAACCAGAGACCATGGGTTTTGGAATCTTTCTTCACAGGGTTGGATGGGCCCAGCTTCTCATATGCTTTAGGGTATGGATTGAATTTTTAGTTTGCCACTAACAGTTCCAAAGCTCCTATTTTTGAAGCTGTCTTGTTTCTATTTTGATTCTGGTAATCCAAATTGCAGTTTAGTGTTTCCACAGAAACAATTCAATGATTGTTTGCCTTGCCAAGATGAACTGCAGGGGAGAGAACTGAATGACATAAAACATTCATGAAGTTTCTCAGACATGATCAAGGTCAACTATCCAGTCTCCCTGAGAAGGCTTTGGTTCTAGGTCCCTGCAAATCCCACAAATATGAGGGAGGTTTATTAAAATTCTAGACTCTTGTATCCCCTCCAGCTAAATTCCTGAAGAACAACTCCTCAAACCCTATTCTGACCAGATGAATACATATCTGCCCACTGCACTGACACAGATGACACAGGGAGGAAGGTCTCTTCAGGCACTTAGGAAGCTAAGAATGCACAGACAGGAGTAGATCATGCCACCAAGGAAATGAGTAGGCCCATGTGCCACCCCCTGCTAATATGGGACTGGCATTTCAGAGGCTCAGTGCTTATCTACTTTATTAAATAGCTGTGTTTCTATAGTGAGGAAAACAAAGGATTTCACGATGAAATTACCTGTTTGGTAAATCTGTATTTTCAAATAAAGGCTTTGGTTAAACAGAGGCATAACTGTTTCTCTGGCCAGGGAAAGCCTGAACTCTCCCTCCTATTTACCCCATCCCCACCCTGTGCTGGGCCCTCATTCCAAAGACCACAGTCTACCCCAGGTAGAATTTGGAAAAAAAAAACACAAAATTCTCTCATTTCAGATTCTCTAGAGTGAGGACAATATTCCCATTCACAGCAGCCACTTCTGCAAAGCCCTGCCTGGGGAGAGGCCAAGACCCTGACCAGTGAGCTCCTGAGAAACAGCTCTGTGAGACAGAGAGCATCCAGCCCCTGAGGCCCCAGTGTGCTCAGGGAAGGCCTGCTCCCTTGTTAGGGTCCTGTTGGGCCCTCCTCTTGTGGTCTCTGGTTCCTCTCCACTCCAGTTCCTAAAAGATGTGGAGGTTGGGTCTAGGCAGGGACCTAGTGAGGAATGCCCATGGCTAATTGATGAAGATGAGGTTTATTATTATTATTATTATTTTTGGAGACCGAGCCTCAAGCTGTCACCCTGGGTAGAGTGCCGTGGCATCACAGCTCACAGCAACCTCCAATTCCTGGGCTCAAGCGAGTCTCTTACCTCTGCCTCCCAAGCAGCTGGGACTACAGGCATTTGGCACAACAACCGGCCATTTTTGGTTGCAGCCCTTGTTGTTTGGCGGGCCAGGGCTGGATTCGAACTTGCTAGCTCAGGAGTACATGGCTGGTGCCTTAGCCCGCTGAGCCACAGGCGCCAAGCCAAGATGAGGTTTATTAAAACACAACTTTAATTTTCTTTTTAACAGAAGTGATACATGTTGGCTGCCAATAAACCAGAAAATACAAGCAAGGAAAAGTCTATAACCCAGTAAGTTTTTTGCACATGTACTCATATATATTTTCACAAACTTGGGATCAATTGTCCTTTATTAAGTGCATTTTAAATTCTAAAGTAACTTTATTTATTTTTTGAGACAGAGTCTCAAGCTGTCACCCTGGGTAGAGTGACATGGTGTCACAGCTCACAGCAACCTCCAACTCTTAGGCTTAAGTGATCCTCTTGCCTCAGCCTCCCAAATAGCTGGGGCTACAGGCGCCTGCCACAATGCCCTGCTATTTTTTGGTAATAGTTGCCATTGTTGTTTGGTGGGGCAGGCTGGATTCAAATCTGCCAACTGTGGTGTATGTGGCTGGAACCCTAGCCGCTTGAGCTACAGGTGCAGAGCCAAGAGTAATTTTAGATTTATGGAAAAGTTGCGAAGATACTGAGGTCATATACATCCTTCACCCAGCCTTTCCAATGTTAACATCTTACTTAACTGTGGTACATTCATTAACTGGCGGTGCCTGTGGCTCAGTGAGTAGGGTGCCGGCCCCACATACCCAGGGTGGCAGGCTTGAATCCGGCCCGGCCAAATTACAACAAAAAAATAGCCAGGCATTGTAGCAGGCACCTGTAGTCCCAGCTACTCGGGAGGCTGAGGCAAGAGAATCGCTTAAGCCCAAGAGCTGGAGGTTGCTGTGAGCTGTGACACCATAGTACTCTACCGAGGGGCAATAGAGTAAAACTCTTGTCTCTTTTAAAAAAAAAAAAAACTAAGAAACTGACATCAATATTTTAACTAAATAAACTTCAGGCTATATTTGGATATACCAGTTTTTCCAATGTCCTCTTTCTGTTCCAGGATAGAATCCAGGATTCCATATGGCCTTTAATCATTGTGTCTCCTTCGTCTTTAGTGGTCTATGACAAGATTTTCAGTTTCTTTTTCACAGCCTTCACAGTCCTGAGTTCTGGCCAGGTATCCTGCAGAATGTCCTCCAATCTGGGTTTGTCTGACATTTACCTCATGATCATAAGCTAGGGAGGTAGACTTTTGGTAAGAATACTAAGAAGGTGGGCGGTGCCTGTGGCTCAGTGAGTAGGGTGCTGGACCAACATACCCAGGGTGATGGGTTCGAACCTGACCTGGACAAACTGCAACAAAAAATAGCCAGACATTGTGGTGGGCACCTGTAGTCCCAGCTACTCGGGAGGCTGAGGCAAGACAATCACCTAAGCCCAAGAGTTTGAGGTTGCTGTGAGCTGTGATGCCACAGCACTCGACCAAGGGTGTCAAAGTGAAATTCTGTCTCAAAAAAAAAAAGAATACGAGGAAGGTAAAGTGCCCTTCTTGTGGCATCCTATCAGGGTGTGTGCGACACTCATATTACATCACTGGTGAGGTTAACTTTCATCATTTGATTAAAGTAGTATATGCTGGGTTTCTCCACTGTTAGTGATTTTTGTCTTTTTCTAGTCCTTGGAAAAGAGCACTAAATCTAGTTCACCTAAAGGGTGTTAATGGGGTGGATAGTGTGTGGGGAAGGATGAGAATTAAGCTCCACCCCTTCCACAGGAGAGTATCCACATCCATATATATTTGAAACACACTGTTTTGAGAACTTTTTTGAGAATTATAGTCTTAGTCCGACGTCTCTCCATCAGACAGCTGAGGATGCTGTAGCATTTCTTCTCATTTGTTCCCATTCTTCCTACTTCAGAAGAAATAGGACTTTTAACTCCACAGGTTGTGAATGCTCAGATACCTCCTACAGGGACCTAGTGGTAGATGCCTTGGGAGAAGCTCTGGTTAGCCTTGTCCTCCCCTCCAGCCCCAAGTAGGGCAGTGGTCACGACTAGGAAGGAACCAGCACACACCCACTGGGGAGGCCCTTCTGACCAAGTGGCTGGGATATATAGCTGCACCATAGTTCCTGGGGCACTGGCAGGTGGGCACTAGATGTGCAGCTTCCACTTTTGGTAAAGGGGTGTTACTGGCTCTACAGCCTGCCCTATGGCAGGGTCACTGGCCTAGAAGGTGGCCTGGTGAGCAATCAGTCAAGATGTTGGAGCTTTATCCCCAGCTCTTTGGTTTGCTCAGGCTTTGGGTCTTACAGTCCTTTGCCAGCATCCTCACCCGATCCTCCTTCCTCCCTGGTTAGCTCAGGAGATGGTACTTCTCTGAGATTCAGTTTCTGGGATACATCAAACCTTGCCCTACACCTTATTAGCTTTCCTAAGAGAATAACATGGTGTTGAAATATTTGGCCAAATAATTCTGATGATGTCCTTTCTTTCCTTCTAGGGGTAGAGCTGGAGCTAAGTAACCTTATGCTACTATGCTGATCTCAGGAGGGCAACAGCCTGGCCCCTTTTTTACTCCCAGCCCTGTCTTCCCCAGCAGGGTCATTGCTATTGGAACCACCTATGATCTCCAGGCCTGTAGTAGGATTGATGGAGGGGCGAAACCTAGACTTACCTTTCTTTCTCCATTCCTTCTCAGCTGAGGGCCAGGTAACTGGAGGTATGGGGTATGGTAGGGAGGCCTTACAGGAATGTCTTATTAGGAGGGAGCCGGGGATCCTCCCAACTCCTCTGATTCAACCAGGAGATCTCTACAGAAGCCTCTGAGCTGGGCAGGGGCAGGGATGGCAGGATTGGAGGCAAGTCTAGACATGTGGAGGCCATGGGGCCCATGCAGGGAACAGGGAGCTCTCTGTATAAAGTATGCAAGGAGAGAAAAGTATGTAAAGGTGGCAGAGGGCCCAGGCCAAGGTCCAGCTGGACCCTGATTCCTCTGTGTATGCTGATCTGGCCTAGGATGGAATGGACTGTTACCATGGGTACACAAAGCCCACCCTTTTCAGAGGCCCATGGAAAAGAAAACCAAGAACCAAGAGACACAGCAGAGACCCACATCCCACACCTAGCTTGGGTACTGGGTATATTGAACATCAATTTAAAAAATACAATCAAGGTTATCAAGAAAAAGCAAAGTCAACAACAGGAAATATATTAAAGCAACAGAATTCAAAAACTGAGCTCTCAGCTCAAAAAGAGACGCAACTAGAAATTTTAAAAAGGTGTAGTAATTCAGGTTTTGCCAACTCTCTGAAAAATGTGGCCCCTGACAATGACCATGGCTGCTTCTGCTCAGGCTCCTTGATGGCAGCCTCCTGCTGTAAAGTGTGACAGCTAAGATCAACTGTCCTTAATCCATGTGGTATTTAAAAGAGGTCATCAAATTATAGTCCTCTTCCAAGTCCAGAACAGTCTCAACTATATTATTATCGTCAAAAGCCTGCTTCAGACTACCAGGGTCAGCATCCAATGCCTTCTGGGGGCTCTCATCCATAAGCAGAGCCCAAGCTTCCTCCTTGAAGGGTGAATCTTGGCAGCGACCACAAGCCCGATTCAGCTCATTTTCAAATTCTAGTTTTCCAGCTAATTCTTCAATAGTTCGGATACTTGTGTGGTCTTAAAAACAAGAACATTCAGCTTTACAATTCCAATCAGAGGTTTTTGAAGACATTTCAGGCACAAGTTAAGAACCATGAATTGAATGGGTGGTCACTCTTTAGAGACTGTGCAAAGCTAGGCATTCCTGTCCCAGGGCAGGCAGGGTGCCAGAGTGAATGCCAAATTCAGCTGGGTATGGTGGTGCCTCCTTTCAGGCCTGAGTATTTATGGAGTCCCAACTATCTGCCAGTCCTCGAGGACTATGTGAGAGGATACAGAAATGCACATGCATGTCCTGGCTCTCAGGGAACTCCCTAACTTGCAGGGATGCTGAGACAATAGTTTAGGAAAAAAAAAGCTGGGCGGCACCTGTGGCTCACTGAGTAGGCCTCTGGCCCCATATAACAAGGGTGGCAGGTTCAAACCCAGCCCTGGCCAAAATGCAACAAAAAAATAGCCAGGCATTGAAGTGGGCGCCTGTAGTCCCAGTTACTTGGGAGACTGAGGCAGGAGAATCGCTCAAGCCCAAGAGTTGGTGGTTGCTGTGTGCTGTGACGCCACAGCACTCTACCGAGGGCAACAAAATGAGACTCTATCTCAAAAAAAAAAAAAAAGCCCACTGAGTGCTATGGCTCATGCCTATAATGCTAGCACTCTGGAAGGTTGCGGAGGGTGGACTGCTCAAGCTCAGGAGTTCGAAATCAGCCTAAGCAAGAGTGAGACCTCATGTCTACTAAAAATAGAAAAAAACTAGCTGGACATCGTGGCAGGTGCCTGTAATCCCGGCTACTTAGGAGACTGAGGCAAGAGGTTTTCTTGAGTCCACGAGTTTGAGGTTGCTGTAACCTATGATGCTGACACAGCACTTTACCCAGGGCAACACAGAAAGACTTCTGTTTCAAAAAAACAAACAACAACAAAAACCCCCAAGGTCTTTAGGGTAATCAAAATGCTTCCTACTGGCTTGGTGCCTGTAGCTCAATGGGCTAAGGTGCCAGCCACGTATACCTAAGCTGGCGGGTCGAATCCAGCCTGGGCCCGCCAAACAAC
>CAUYON010157555.1:0-13832 GCA_963573935.1 Arctocebus calabarensis
TATAAGTATAAACTTCAAAAAATTGACTTTATTAGCTAGGTGTTGTGGCGGGCTCCTGTAGTCCCAGCTACTTGGGAGGCTGAGGCAAGAGAATCACCTAAGCCCAGGAGTTGGAGGTTGCTGTGAGCTGTGTGACACCACAGCACTCTACCGAGGGCGGTAAAATGAGACTCTGTCTCTACAAAAAAAAAAAAAAAAAAATGGCCCTTATACATCCCTATATTCAATAAGATACATCGCAGATAATAATAGCCCAAATTTATTAAGCACTTACGGTGTCCTATGCCCTGTTCTATGTGCTTTTAATTCATTTGATCCTCACAGTCTTATAGGGTAGTTTACTTTAGAGATGAAAAAATGGGTACAGAGAAACTATTCTGACTCATTCTTAGATTTCATATATTACTTCATTTTTTTTTATTCTAGAGGTACATTGTATTTTGTCCAAGCATTATGGACTATTAAAAGTTAGTCTTCAGCCAAGGCTAAAACTGTTTTACCATCATAGAAAGAATTTAGGACTTAGGAAAAATCTGAAGTTTTATGTATTTTTTTGTTTATGTATATAATTTAATTTTATGACCAAATTTTGGTGAATTTTGACATTATTGTACAAGAACAATAATTTCTCAACCTAGAGATTGCTCCATCACTCACTGCATTGCACTTTTGTAATACTAAATAAATGATCACTTTGCACTGAGGTAAATAGAAGAACAAAATATTTTTAGGCTATCTCTGCAAGTATAAGGGGTATTGCGGGTGATGTTGTCACCAATTTATTCAGCTTATTTCTCTGATAATGACTTAAGATAAAAACAAAATTATTCTCTTCATTTCTAAGATTTCCAAATTTTATCAATGGTAGCTAAAGTAGTTTCATTTATATAATTCCACATACTGAAGTTTTTGAGTACTGCTTAAAAAAGATACTTTCTGCATATTTTAGCGGCAGACTTCAGATGATTGCCTACACTTAAAATTATTTCTAATTTTTTAAAATTGGTTCATGTGTAATATTTCTTTTAATTTTTTAATTTTTAAATTTCAGATTAATATGAGGTTACAAATGATTAGGTAATACTGTTTTCATTTGTTAGGTAAAGTCCCTGTTGTAGTTGTGTTCCTCACCCAGAAGGTGTGCTATGTGTCTTTACATTGTGCTGTTAAATGAGAGCACACCAATGCCCCTTCCTCCTCCCTTCTCCCCCCTTTTGTAATATTTTTGCATGTGCTTCATAATAATTACAGTGGTATACTCTTAAAATAATAAATATGCATTTACATTTGAGTTGACTGACATTAGAATTTCACCTTATAAAAGACAAAGGGATTTTTCACTCTCAATAACATTAAGAATGCTTACTTTATGTGATAGTGAATAGTTATTTAAAAAATCCAAATCATATGTCTTGTTCATCTTACTGTTGTTACAACTTACTAATTGCAATGGCGATATACATGCTCATACAATCATTAATAACACACACACTCATGGATTTCAGAAACATTGGTAGAGTAGGCATTTGGCTCTTTAATCTTCAAAACCCTATCCTTTGGTTGAATTCTGAGGTCAAATTTAATCCATCACTAGTACATTCTGTAATTTATTAATGACCAATCCCCAATTAATGGCCATTGGATTTTTCCTTTTTTCTTTTTACAAACTCAATCTTTCTTTTATCTTAGAGTCTTATATATTGATAAATGCTTGAAAAATTATAAAACAAATATCCAGTCTACAGGCTATATCAGAGGTGCAAAAATATTATGAAAATTTTGTAATTCACTGTTTTGAAGAGCATGCAAAAGAGAATCCTACCTACAGTACCAATTCATCTTTCTCCGAAAACTCTTAATTAACTAACTTGTTCAAACATTTTCTATAGTTTCTGTCTCCTGGATTTATCCTGGATAATCCCTGAGGAAAACAGGAATTTCTCATCTTTACCAGCTATATTTAAATTATCTGACTTATAAATAAAGAAATAAATATTATCTGATTTCTCTAGGAAACAGGATATCCCAGAAGTCACTCCTAAAGTTACCATACATAGAAAAAGTAGGAAATAGTAGCTAAATGCACCTTTATTTACAAAATACTCACTACAGAATTTTACAAAATACTCCTCACACATTGGCCACATCTTTGTAAAATTTTATAGTGAATATTTTGTAAATAAAGGTACATTTATTTTACATTTGTTTTCCCTATGTGTGGCAACTTTTGGGACATGCTATAGAATAAAACTCAAACTGGCAGCTCTGTAGCTATCTTCTTTGTAATCTCAAACTTAAGATAAAGAGTATAACTCTACCCCAAACCATATTTTCTTTTTTGTGTGTAGTCATTTGATTTCTCAACCTGCCTTGTAAGTGGCCCCTGTCCTTTTTTTTTTTTTTTTACAAGATCTTTAACCCCAGAAAACTGGATAGGCATAGAATGATTTCTTCAGAGGCTGGGCATAGGGGCTCATACCTATAATCCTAGCACTCTTGGAGACCAAGGCGGGAGGATTCCTTGAGCTCAGGAGTTTGAGATCACCCTGAGCAACATATGAGACCCAGTATATACTAAAAATAGAAAAAATTGGTCAGATGTGGTGGTAGGCTGACATCGTAATACTCTAGCCTGGGCAACAGGGTGAGACTCAAAAAAAAACAACAGAAAAAAGATGGGGTGGCTCCTGTGGCTCAGGGAGTAGGGCACCAGCCCCATATGCTGAGGGTGGCAGGTTCGAGCCTAGCCCCAGCCAAATTGCAGCAACAACAAAATAAATAAATAAGTAAATAAATAAAATCATAATTTAAAAAAAAAAAAGAAAGAAAAAAGATTTCTTCAGGTAATGGGAGATATCTATAAAAGAACAGAGGTAAGGACAGCGCCTGTGGCTCATCGAGTAGGGTGCAGGCCCCATATACTGAGGTGGCGGGTTCAAACCCAGCCTCAGCCAAACTGCAAAACAGAAAAATAGCCGGGCCTTGTGGCGGGCGCCTGTAGTCCTAGCTACTTGGGAGGCTGAGGCGAGAGAATCGCCTAAGCCCAGGAGTTGGAGGTTGTGATCTGTGTGACTCCACGTCTCTACAAAAAAAAAAAAAAAAAACAGAGGTAAGAGCATTTCTTTTATTAATTGACTGTTTAATTTAATTTTTACAAATTGAATTTCTCAGATTATTTATTAACGAAGCTGTCCAAAGGCTAACTCTCCAGTTTGGTTTTTGGGGTTTTCTACTACTACTTTGGGAGTTGAGACATCATGTGCAGAAAATTCGATTTAAGGAAATTTGACTTTGAGACTACTGATTGTATAAATAGTAAATTTTTAATGAATACTTTTCTCATGTTTTAATTTTTTAATTTTAATTATTATGGATACATAATAGTTATATACCTTTGTATGGTACTCTTAATGAATGTAATTTTTTTTTTTTTTTTTTGGTTTTTTTTGAAGGCACATGGATCCTGAAGAAATTTTTTTTTTTTTTTTTTAAATTTGGGATTCATTGAGGGTACAGAGAATTAGGTTACACTAATTGCATTTGTCAGGTAAAGTCCCTCTTATAATTGTGTCCAGCAGTACATGTAATTTTTTGATACAGGTATATAATGTGAATTAATCGAATCAGGGTAATTGGGGTATCTCTCACGCCAGGCATTTATTTCCTTGTGTTGAGAACATTCCAGTTCCACTCTTTTAATTATTTTAAATTATATCCTAACTTACTTTCGATTGTAGTCACTTTGTTGTGCTATCAAATATTGTTCATTCCATCTAACTATATTTTTGCATCTGTTAACCATTCCTACTTTATCACCCATCCTGCTACCCTTTTTTTTTTTTGAAACAGAGTCTCAGTCTGTCACCCAGGCCTTGGCAATCGACCTAACTCATTGCAACCTCAGACTCCTGGTTCACGTGATCGTTCTGCCTCAGCCTCCTGAGTAGCTGGGACTATAGGTGCCCACCAGCTAATGTTTCTATTTTTAGTAGAGATGGAGTCTCACTCTTGCCCAGGCTGGTCTCAAACTCCTGAGCTCAAGTGATTCTCCTGCCTCAGCCTCCCAGAGAGCTGAGATTATAGGCATGAGCCGCTGGCCCAAAACATCACAATTTAAAGCACAATATAAATTTTTTTCTTTTTCTTTTTTTTTTTTTGAGACAGAGCTTCAAGCTGTCACCGTGGATAGAGTGCTGTGGCATCATAGCTCACAGCAACCTCCAATTCCTGGGCTCAAGCGAGTCTCCTGCCTCTGCCTCCCAAGTAGCTGGGACTACAGGCGACTGCCACAACGCCCGACCATTTTTTGGTTGCAGCTGTCATTGTTGTTTGGCAGGCCCGGCTGGATTTGAACCTGCCAGCTCAGGTGTACGTGGCTGGCGCCTTAGCCGCTTGAGCCATAGGCGCCAAGCCTATAAATTTTTTTCTAACTGGTTAACTCAAATATAGTGGCTATTAAAGTGCTTTGGGGGCTATAATAAATATAGACAGCTTTATTTGGTTTTTTGTTTTTTGAGACAGTCTCACTTTGTTGCCTTCAGTAGAGTGCTGTGGCATCATTGCTTACAGCATCCTCAAACTCTTGGGCTCAAGTGATTCTTCTTGCCTCAGCTTCCTGAGTAGCTGGGACTACAGGCACCTGCCACAATGCCCAGCTATTTTTTAGAGACAGGATCTCACTCTGGCTCAGGCTGGTCTCAAACTGGTTAGCTCAGGCAATCCACCTGCCTCGGCCTCTCAGAGTGCTAGGATTACAGGCATGAGCCACTGTGTCCCGCCTATAGACATCTTTAGACCAGGCACAGTGGCTTATGCCTATTATCGCAGTGCTTTGAGAGTCAATGGCAGAAGGATCACTTGAGCCCAAGAATTGAGGCTGCAGTGAGCTTTAGCCTCTACTGCGCTAGCCTGTGTGACTATTTTAGAGAGAGCAAGACCCTTTCTTTAAATACACACACTTATATACCCCTTGTTTTTGTTTCTTGGGGCTGCTGTAACAGTACCAAAACCAGGTTGGGGTAAAACAACAAATTATTGTCTCTCAGTTCTGGAAGCTAGAAGTATGAAATCAGGGTATCAGAAGGGTCCTTCTTTCTTTGGCAACTCTAGGGGAGCATACTTCCTTGTCTCTTCTAGTTTCAGGTGTTCACCTGCAGTCCTTGGTATTCTTGAGCTTGCATATCCATCACTCGAGTCATGTAGCATTTTCTTTGTGTATTTTCACTTTGTCTTCCTTCTGTGCATCTCTATCTCTGTGTCTAAATTTCCCCTTTTATTAAGACACTGGTCATACTGCATTGCTACCCACCCTAATGACCTGATTTTAATTCAGTTATGCCTATAAACTCTATTTCCGATTAAGGTCACATTCTGAAGTTCTGGGGTTAGGACTTCAACATATCATTTTGGGGGGAAACAATTCAACCCATAACATAGCTAAAGACCAGAGGGATAGATGGATAAAGAGTAAATAGTAATTAAGTACTAGTATAAAAGACTTTGGGAAATTTTTTTATGAGAAAATTTATCTGCCTTCAACTATTTTTCATATATGTGTTTTAAAGTACTGTACATTTAAATGTAGAAATGTTAGCATTTCAGTAACCAGGTGAAATCAAGTAATCCTAGGTCTAAAAGAATATCCACTTTGAGGAGAAGTGCCTATGGAATCCTTTCCTTCCTACAGATATACACTGGTTTATGTTTTAGGGAGTGACACCTTTAATTTCTGTTAATATTATAAACTTTTCATGACATTGAAGTGAAAATGAGCATTTGTTATTAGCTTTAAGTTTCTTGGACACCGGTATTTATCTAGTCGATAAATGATATTAACTCTTTTTCCTTATTTTTTATGTGGTGAATAATCTCAACTTGAACTTTTAGAATTTAAACATTTCAACAAGATATTCTAGACACTGAATAAACTTTACTGAAACAGGAGAGTATACTTTTCACTAATCTGGCAAAAATTAAATTTTAGCAGGCTCTAAGCAGAATAAATTCCCTGACAAAAGAAAAAGGAATTCTGTGGACTCAGATATGAAAAGCACAAGAGAATCTGTGATACCAAAAGCGAAAGAGTCCTTCCTTGAGAAGCGTCCTGATGGACTACATCAGAGAGAAAAATTTATAAAACATATTGCACTGAAGACACCTGGTGGTGTGTTGCGCTTGGAAGATATATCTAAGGAACCAAATGATGAAACTAGTTGCTCCTCTGCAGGCTTGGCACCTTCAAATTCTGGCCACCATTCTTCTAGGAATAGTGATGAAATCCGTGTGGCAAGTACCAAAGAGACTAAGATACAGAAACCCCACTTACCTTTACCTCAGGAAAAATCTACGATTAAAAAAGCTAGCAACCTTCAGAAAAGTAAAAGTGCTAGCTCTGTGACATCAAAGGAGACAAAACTTCTACCTTTACTTTCCCATGTTCCAAGTGCTGGTTCCTCTCGGGTACCATTAAATGCTAAAAATTGCACTCTTCCAGTTCCTAAAAGAGATAAAGAGTGTTCCTCATCTAAAGAATGTTCTGGGCATTCTGCAGAATCCTCCAAATACAAAGAACACAAAGCAAAGACTAATAAAACTGATTCTAATGTATCTTCAGGGAAAATTTCTGGGGAATCTTTGCCTTCAGAATGTGGCACTCCTACAAAGTCTCCCCCAGCTACTTTGGAAGTTGTGCCATGTATCCCAAGCCCTACAACAACTTCAGATGAAGTCCCTTCAGATAAAGAGAGTTCAGGAAATTCCAATGCAGGTAGCAATGCACTGAAAAGAAAACTAAGGGGTGATTTTGATAGTGATGAAGAAAGTTTAGGTTACAACCTAGACAGTGATGAGGAAGAGGAAACATTAAAATCACTGGAAGAAATAATGGCTTTGAACTTCAATCAAACTCCTGCAACTACAGGAAAGCCTCCTGCTCTTTCCAAGGGGCTTAGATCTCAGTCATCAGACTATATAGTAAGTAGCTCTGTGACATTTACCTTTTCTTGAAGAGGGAAAGATGAATTGACTAGTGAAAAGAGGGATAGATTGTTAGAACTTTAAAATTCAATATTTATTATAACTTATAATTGGACTGAAACTGGTATAATTCTTGTTTGGTAAATGAGTTCCCCCATCTTTAGTTTTATTATTGTAAATCAGTGGTCTCCAAACTTTTTTGATCTCAAGACACATCTATTCGTAAAAACAATTTTTGAGCATGTACCCCAATATATATGTATACTTAAAGATTATATACATGTATCACTATAATACTGTGTACTTTATAAAGAATATGCAAAAACAGAATTTAGAAGAAAGAAGGAAAAAAATAAGTATTTTCCTATAGAAGTTATGTAGAAGTTACTATAGACTAAGTTCTACTGGAGTTTCTATAGAAGTTCCATATAAATAGAAGTTCTATTATTTTCTTCCTGCACCCCAATGGATCACCTTGCACACCCCTGCTTTGGAGACCACTGCTGTAAATGAAGGTAGAGTGTAGAAATGTTGTTAATTGTGGTGTGCAATTTTATTTATAAATGCTTAATTCTATCTTGGGAATAAACTGAATTAAATTCTAAGATGTCTGTAAAATTTGGTGGGGAAGGTATTAATATTCCATGGTAACACTTAAAATTTACTAGTTTGATTCCACTTAAATAAAACTTAAAAGTAAAGACAAGGTAGCCACAGAGCCCTTGAGTGTTTGTAGTGAGATCCTAAGCCTAGCAGGGTTTTGTAAGTAGTGGCTCTCCTAATAGATGATAAAATCAAGTTGCCTGCAGTACAAAATACAGATGTATAGTATAGAGCATGATGATGAAAATTCTTCTTTAAGGAAGCTATCCTGGCCCAGGTTATTGAAGGAAAATAGTCTTTAGTACTCTGATAACTTAAAACATTCTAGTTTTCTACTAAGATATATTTTAAAGCATTTCTAAATTTTCTTATTTTAGGAAAATGTTCATACGGGAACTTACACAAATACTTTGGAGCGTCTAGTGAAGGAAATGGAAGACACACAAAGGTTAGCATCAAGATCAATTTGCTAAATTAAACATTCCGCTTGTTTGTATGGCTTTTTATTCTTTTTTAGAGTACTTTGTACTTTTAATTTACCTTAAAAAAAAAAAAAATAAGTTAGCATGCATTTTGTGCAAGTACCATTATAATAGTTCTTCTGTTGTCAACCATGTTAGAAATAAGATACACTCTATTGTTCATAGGCTGGATCCAGGTTTTCATAGTATATACTGCATTAAGTAATAATATGAATTCCTTTCTGTTTGTCACAATTAGTATCTAACAGCTGAAATTCTTGATTAAAAGCATGGGTAGAATTTGTGTTTTTTTAATATTGTAAAATATGTAACATAAAATTTACCATTTTAACCATTTTAAGTATATAATTCAGTGACATTCACATTGTTATACAACTATCATAACCTTGCAACTACAGAACTTTTTCATCTTCCCAGACTGAAACTCCATACCCATAATCCCCTTCCCCCATGACTTTGGCAACTACATTCTACTTTCTGTCTGTATGAGATTAACTATTCTAGTTACTTTATGTAAGTGGATTCTTAAAATATTTGTCCTTTTATAGCTGGCTTCTTTCATTTAGAGTAATGTCTTCAAAATTCATCTGTGTCATATTCACATTGGCTATTGTGAATAATGCTGTTATAAACATGGGTATATAAATCTCTTCAAGTCCCTGCTTTCAGTTACATTGGATATATATTTATAAGTGGACTTGCTGGATCATATGGTAATTCTGTTTAATTAGACTATGTTCCACAGTGGCTGCATCATTGTACAGTCACACAAACAACTGAATGGTTCCGGTTTCTCCAGATCTTTGCCAACACTTGTTATTTCTTTCCTTCCTTCTCTCCTGCCTTCCTCCCTTCCTTTCTTTTTTAATAATAGTTGTTCTAGTGCAGTAGTTCTCAACCAGTGGGTCGCGACCCCTTTGGGGGTCAAATGACTCTTTTGCAGGAGTTGCCTAAATACATCCTGTGTATCAGATATTTACATTATAGTTCATAACAGTAGCAAAATTACAGTTATGAAATAGCAATGAAAATAATTTTTTTGGTTGGGGGTCACCACAACATGAGAAACTGTATTAAAGGGTCTCAGTATTAGGAAGGTTGAGAACCACTGTTCTAGTGGATGTGAAGTCTTAGCTTCTTACGGTTTTGATTTGCATTTCCATAATGACTAATGATGTTAAACATCTTTTCAAGTGTTTATTGGTCTCTTGTATAGTCTCTTTGGAGAAATACCTTTTCAGATTCTTTGCCTGTTTGTCATTGGGTTGTTTGCACACAGAATTTCTTAAACATCCATATCAAGTTACTCTTGAAATTTACAGTCATGAGGAACATCCTACAGTCATGATGTACACATACACAGGAATCAGAAAGTTAAGATTTATAATTATCCTAATGACATTTATGTGTCTAATTGCAGACTGTTTTTGCTAATGAAAGGAGAAAAATATATTCTTTGTTAATTCAGGAAATACCCTTGAAACTAGCCCAGAGAACTTCACTCAGAGCTCAGCTGACTTGATTACATAGAAGCTGGTATATGCAGTGAGTCTCAAACTTGATAACTAAGCAGCCTACTATAGGACAATTAATAGGTTAGATGTTTTCCCCTCTATGAATTTAATTGGTGAAATTAAATAATTTAAAACTATTTAAATGTTTCATGAATTCATATGATATGTGATGTGAAATCTGGAGTTGTTTATTTAAAATTAAGTGTCAGACAGATCAGAGGCAGAAGTGCCAGTTTGATCTGATTGTAGGCTCTTTTCTGTAATGATATACATCAGGAGTAAGAACCTTGATTAAACTCAAGCATGGTAGTGGGTGCCTGAAGTCTCAGCTACTGGGGAGGCTAAGGTGGGACAATGACTTGAAGTTAGAGTGAGCTATGATCTTGCCACTACATTCTGACCTGAGATACAGAATGAGATCCTATCTCCAAAAATCTGTGGGGTAGTTGTAATGATTAAAAATTAATACATAGGGCAGTGCCTGTGGCATAGTAAGTAGGGCATCGGCCCCATATACCCAGGGTGGCAGGTTCAAACCCGGCCCCAGCCAAATTGCAACCAAAAAATAGGCGGGCATTGTGGCTGGCTCCTGTAGTCCCAGCTGCTTGGGAGGCTGAGACAAGAGAATTACCTAAGCCCAAGAGGTGGAGGTTGCTGTGAGCTGTGATGCTACGGCCCTTTTAGAGGGCGACAAAGTGAACCTCTGTCTCTTAAAAAAAAAAAAAAGTTAATACATAAAGCACTTAGTATGATGGCTGTCACATAAGTGCTCAATGAGTGTTAGGTGTTGTGTCGATTATGGTAATGACAACAACTATTCCTAGAAAGCATAATTAACATCAGGTTGTGTGTCTGTTAGAACTCAAATGAGGGTTAAATTAGAGAGGATAACCAAATTAGTGATTTTTTTTTTTTTTTTTTTTTTTTTTTGAGACAGAGCCTCAAACTGTCACCCTAGATAGAGTGCTGTGGCGTCACAGCTCACAGCAACCTCCAATTCCTGGGCTCAAGTGAGTCTCTTGCTTCCGCCTCCCAAGTAGCTGGGACTACAGGCGCCCGCCACAAAGCCCGGACATTTTTTGGTTGCAGCCATCATTGTTGTTTGGTGGGCCCGGGCTGGATTTGAACCCGCCAGCTCAGGTGTACTTGGCTGGCACCTTAGTCCGTTAAGCCACAGGCGCCGAGCCCCAAATTAGTGATTTTTGTTTCTTGCCATTTTTCTTTTCCCATTCTCTTTGGACAGATCATTCTTGAAGTCCCAGCTATCGAGATATATTCAAGTCTTTTATGCAATGGATCACTATTCTGATAGCATATTGGTAGCTGGGTGAAAGCTTAGGATCTAAACTAGACCATCTGTAAAAATTACACATCATGATGTATTTGGGAAACATAATTTGATCTATAATATAACTAAAATTGTCACATAACAAGGATTTTCCTTGGTACTGCTTTTAGGTATAAAGTAAAGATTTTTTTTATTTGGAGGGTAAAGTATTATGTGCCATATATATTTTTTTTTTTTTTTTTGAGACAGAGCTTCAAGCTATTGCCCTGGGTAGAGTGATATGTATGGCATAACAGCTCACAGCAACCTTCAATTCCTGGGCTCAAGCAAGTCTCCTGCCTCCACCTCCCAAGTAGCTGGGACTACAGGCGCCTGCCACAACGCCCGGCCATTTTTTGGTTGCAGCCGTCATTGTTGTTTGGTGGGCCCAGGCTAGATTTGAACCCACCAGCTCAGGTGTATGTGGCTGATGCCTTAGTCGCTTGAGCCACAGGCACCTTTCCTTTCTTTTTTTTGAGACAGAGCCTCAAGCTGTCACCCTGGATAGAGTGCTGTGGCATTACAGCTCACAGCAAGTCTCTTGCCTCCGCCTCCCAAGTAGCTGGGACTACAGGCGCCTGCCACAGCGCCCGGCCATTTATTTGGTTGCAGCCGTCATTGTTGTTTGGCGGGCCTGGGCTGGATTTGAACCTGCCAGCTCAGGTGTACGTGGCTGGTGCCTTAGCCTGTTGAGCCACAGGCGCTGAACCTTTCTTTTTTTTTTTTTTAAGACAGTCTCACTTGTCTCCCTAGGTAGAATGCCGTGGCATCGTAGCTCACAGCAGCCTTGAACTCTTGGACTCAAGCGATTCTCTTGCCTCAGCCTCTCTAGTGGCTGGGACTACAAGTGACCACCACAATGCCCACCTATTTTTTTTTTTTTAGACAGAGTCTCACTATGTCACCCTCAGTAGAGTGCTATGGCGTCATAGCTCACAGCAACCTCCATCTCTTGGGCTGAAGTGATTCTCTTACCTTAGCCTCCCGAGTAGCTGGTGTTTGGGGGTTTTTTTTTTGTTGTTGTTTGTTTTTTAGAGATGGGGTCTTGCTCTTGCTCAGGCTGGTCGTGAACTCATGATCTCAGGCAGTCCACCGTGCCCTGCCTCCCATGTATATGTTTTTTAATTTAATTTAGATTTTCGTTTTCTAACCTCACCATTCTACTAATAAGGATAGTTTTTCGTTTGTTTGTTTTGTTGAGACAGGGTCTGTCTGTTGTCCAGGCTAGAGTGCAATGGCATCATCATAGCTCAGTGCAACCTCACTGCCTCAACTTCTCAAGTGACTGAGATTATGGGTGCATTCCACCACCACGTCTAGCTAATTTTTTTATTTTTTGTAGAGATGGGGTCTCACTATTGCCCAGGTTGGTCTCAAGTTCCAGGCCTCAAACAGTCTTCCTGCCTCAGCCGCCCAAATTGCTGGGATTGGAAGAACTACTTATTATAGCATTCTTCTCAATTTTTAGGCTAGATGAACTGCAGAAACAGCTACAAGAAGATATACAGCAGGGCCGAGGCATTAAATCCCCAATAAGAATTGGAGACCAAGACAGCACAGATGATGAAGATGGCCTTTTGGAAGAGCACAGGTACAACATTTTTCATAATGTATATATGCCCCTAATAAGTTTTTACACTTTTCAGTTTTGTTTTTATGAAATAAATGAGCTGTTGATGGCTATTAGTTAATAATTTTTGATGGGTTTCTAATCCATCTGTGATGTGTTTGAAAGGCAAATGTTAGGACCAAGTTATATCTTGGTTATTGTTGCTTTTCACACACATTTAGTGGCTTTTAAGCAAAGCGTACTTTTTCTCATGCTAGTCTTCTAATTTGAGATTAACATTGGTTTTAAAAATAGTTTTCTTGGCTCAGCGCCCATAGCACAGTGATTACGGTGCCAGCCACATACACCAAGGCTGGCAGGTTCAAACCTGACCCCGACCTGCTAAACAACAATGACAGCTGCAACAAATAATAGCCAGGTGTTATGGTGGACGCCTGTAGTCCCAGCTACTTGGGAGGCTGAGGCAAGAGAATCACTTAGGCCCAAGAGTTTGAGGTTGCTGTGAGCTGTAACGCCATAGCTCTCTACCAAGGGTGACATAGTGAGACTCTGCCTCAAAAAAAAAAGTTTTCTCTTACCCAGCTTTTTAGTACAAAGCCATGTGTAGTGTAACTAGATGATATTCACTGACTTTTTTTGTGTTTTAGGGAATTTTTAAAGAAATTTTCAGTTACAATTGATGCTATTCCTGATCATCATCCAGGTGAAGAAATATTTAATTTCCTCAATTCTGGAAAAATTTTCAATCAGTATACTTTGGATTTAAGAGACTCTGGTTTTATTGGAGAAAGTGCTGTAGAAAAGCTTATTCTTAAGTAAGTAGAAAAACAGACATTTTACTTTTTTATATATAAAAAGTTATTCTAAGACTTCTGACCAATGTAACCCTTTAAAAGGTTAATTTCTATTATCTATCAAGTTTCCTAATCCTCTTATTACTACTCCTCTTTGTGTTTTCTCATTTAATTATAGGAAGCAGTGTAGGACAGTTGTTTGGCACTTCATATGCTTTTATTAGTTAGGATTAAGATCAATATGTAATAGCAGTGATTGTCAAAACAACAATGGCTTAAACAAAAAGTATATTTGAAGACTAGTGTGGGCTTGACGCCTGTAGCTCAACGGGCTAAAGCACCAGCCACGTACACCTGAGCTGGTGGTTTTGAATCCAACCCCGGCCCGCCAAACAACAATGACAGCTACAACCAAAAAAAATGGCTGGGCGTTGTGGTGGGCGCCTGTAGTCCCAGCTACTTGGGAGGCGGAGGCAGGAGACTCGCTTGAGCCCAGGAATTGGAGGTTGCTGTGAGCTGTGATGTCACAGCACTCTATCCAGGGTGATGGCTCAAGGCTCTGTCTCA
>CAUYON010157556.1:0-13609 GCA_963573935.1 Arctocebus calabarensis
ATGCAAATCAAAACTACCTTGAGATATCATCTAACTCCAGTAAGATTAACCCACATAACAAAATCCCAAAACCAGAGATGCTGGCGTGGATGTGGAGAAAAGGGAATACTTCTACATTGCTGGTGGGAATGCAAACTAATATATTCCTTTTGGAAGGATGTTTGGAGAATACTAAGAGATCTAAAAATAGATCTGCCATTCTATTCTATAATTCCTTTACTAGGTATATGTCGTATATATCCAGAAGACCAAAAATCACATCACAATAAAGATATCTGTACCAGAATGTTTATTGAACCTCAATTTATAATTGCTAAGTCATGGAAGAAGCCCAAGTGCCCATCAACCCACGAATGGATTAATAAATTGTGGTTCATGTATACCATGGAATACTATGTAGCCTTAAGGAAAGATGGAGACTTTACCTCTTTCATGTTTACACGGATGGAGCTGGAACATGTTCTTCTTAGCAAAATATCTCAAGAATGGAAGAAAAAGTATCCAATGTACTCAGCCCTAGTATGAAGCTAATCTATAGCTTTCATATGAAGGCTAAAACCCAGTTATAGCACAAGAAATGGGGCAAAGGGTAAGGGAGGGGAGGGAAGGAGAGAGGGGAAGATGGATGGAGGCAGCGTGATTGGTGGGATCACACTTACAGTGCATCTTAGAAGGGTACAAGTGAATATTACTAAATGCAGAATATAAATGTCTTCATATAGTGATTAAAAGGCCATGAAGGCTATGTTTAAATAGTTCAATGAAAATATTTCAGATTGTATATAAAGTCAGCACATTGTGCTCCATGATTGCAACAATGTACACAATTATGATTTAACAAAAATTAAAAAATATATATAGCTTTCCTATTTTCCTTTATGTGATTCAGACTTAAGTAAACACAACTTACACTTACAAAATTTCTTGCTATCAAAAAGACTACTGTTCTCAGCACACGTAAAATAACCCAAAGTATTCATTTAATTGTAAAGTTTAGTGATAATTATGTATACCTTAATTTTGCAACCATTCCTTAATTAATGAAGAACTACACATATCATACGAAGTTAATGCTGCCATTCAAAAGACAGTAAAAACAAATGGTTCAAGTCTAGGATCCGTCACTTAAAAACCTGTGAGTCTTTGAAGCAAATAATATATCTAAATTTCACACTGTTTGCTTATAAAAGAGAAATACATTCAACCCTCCATATCCATGGGGGATGGTTCCAGGACCCCCATGGATACCAAACTCCACCATGCTCTAAATGCTCAAATGCTTTATTTAAACCGGCATAGCATAGTAGGCCTTCCACGTTCACACATGGGAAGCACAGTCGCCCAACCCCCTACATCTCTGCTACATCCACCTGTTTGGATGCAAAACCAAGAATAAAGAGGATCAACTATTAATCATCATCAACCTAACAGGATTACTGAGAACAAATAATAAAAATGTCTTAAAGCACATTGTAAATTTTAAAAGCACTAATGCTGATGATTATTAAATACTGATATGTACACATGCAATGAATATTTATATTTCTTATATGTATAATAAATCTATAAGTTTTCATTTTCAGTACTTTTAAAGTTAATTTGTAAGTTAAACATTCAAATTCATGAATTTAAAATTGTGCATGAACTTTAGGGCCACCCTGTATATTCAACAAATACTTTTTTGAACAATTACTGTCATGTGTGAGACAATATGCTGGGTTTGAGATGAAGGAGAAAATAAGATAATTCTTCCCTTCATACAATGCATAATAAAGGCAAAGAGACATTAAGCAGATAAGTATACAAATATTAATTAACTATAACTGTGATAAATTGGTAGGCAGAAGCCCTTGAAAATCAGAACCTGAGGTAAGCTCTAGCATGGATTATCCTGAACTACTCTTGCTAATTTACCAGCAGAAAAACACGCATTTTTGGTACCATACTAAGAGACTCCCTTTTTAACTACTTTCCCTTTTATCTATTTTAGAGACTATCAGCACACTGCATTTAAATTAGTATCTTTCCTTTCAAGCATAATAATTTGAAATATAAGAAATATATTTTATATCATAATATTGATTGATGATGTTGCATGAGTCATAAGAATTTTTTAGAAAATGTCCTCTTGCCTCAGCCTCCCGAGTAGCTGGGACTGCAGGTGCCTGCCACAACACCTGGCTACTTTTTCTATTTTTTTAGTAGAGAAGTATCTCCTCTTGCCTCAGGCTGGTCTGGAACTCCTGAGCTCAAGCAATCTACCAGCCTTAGTCTTCCGAAGTGCTAGGATTATAGGCATTGAGTCACCATGCCCAGTTCTGTTGACTTTTAATAAGTATTTGTTTGCATAATTATCCCTTATACCTCTATAATAGATAATCCATACCTTTGTAACTTCATATGCTTAGACACTGAAGTCATTAATCAATAGCATTATTTTGTACAAAAGAGATAAACATTTATTAGATATCTTAATTTCTAATAAAGTAGAAAGACTACAAAATTGCCAATCACATTCTTTTACTTATTTAAGCTCTACTGATGAATGATTTATTTGGATGAAGGATTTCATCATACAGCATTATAGGTTAAAATGCTGTCTAAATAAGGCCAAATAAAGTATAGGAAAAACAAGTATAAAAACACCCACTTAGGCTGTGTAATTGATTTTCAGTAAAGTTCACATTTCCACTGCTGTTCCGGAGATATGACATTTTTAAATAAAAAAGCCCTCAAGGTTAAAGGCAAATAAAATTTTTTAAGATGGAGGAAATATATTGGTATAATTTCTGTATGGGTACAATAATACAAAGTGAGTTTCACACAATAAAAATACTGCAGAAAATAAAATTTAATTTTAGTAATTTTATAGATTAGTAGTAGAAAATAAATAGATCTTATTTACATTATTGAAAGGGGGGCACTTGACGGGCATAAATCTCACAGAACACTAAGGCTTGTACGAAAGGTCTTTATTGGCAGGGGATGCTGCAGAGCAGCATTAAGTAGGAGAGAAGAGAGAGAGAGACACACGAGACACACGGGGGTAGGGGGGAAGAGGGAGAGAGAGAGAATAAAAGACAAGAGCACTTTATATAGGTTCGGTTAGGGGAGGTGAAGGGATGGTAGAATAGCCAATAAGGTGTTACTGCTCTTGCGCGAAGAGCCATAGAGGGCGGGCCATAAGTTTGAACTTTTCAGTGGGTAATCGGGATAGGGAGATGAAGTTTTGGAATTATAACAATTATTGTATTATTTATATTACTTTCTAAAACCTTGATTAAGATTTGGCTGTATTTTAAAAGGCCTACCTCACACATTTCTTCACCTGTTGTATGAGTTGCACAGACTATTCAATACAAAAAGAAGTACACTTAGCAAAATTTTTAGGGCCTGTTAACATTGCATTGTGTGCCTTATTGGACAGTCAGGGAAATTCCACTGTGAAAGGCACTAACCATATGCTAGCCCAGACATATGTAGATTGTCCATGATCGTCTCATTCTATTATATGTTGAGTAATAAACAAATTGTATTAAGTTAGACAAGGGAATTTACTAAAAATCACCAAAGGAACTTTACGCCATCATGAGATAATCTTAAAGGTTTTAGTCAAGATAATGGTATGCAGCAGATGACACCTTCAAAGGTGGACTAGGCCCAAGAAACCACCATAGGATAGACCATAAAAGTAGCAAAAATGGTGAACCATTTCACCTAGGACTAAAGGCAAGGGACGGAAGCAGTATTTAGGACACAGAAAGAGCAGATGTATGGAGAAAGACTGACCAGCCCGGCAGGGTGCTGGCAACATGGCAAAGAGTAAGCTAGAAGGAAAAATGGTTTGATTTTAAATCTAAGACCTGATTCCTAGTTCTCAACAAAATCTGTTCTAATTTCCAACTGGAGAAAATAAAGTTTACTCTAATTAGGAAACCACGGCCATAATTAATCCACCCATAAATACATATAAATATTTATTCCATGAATTTTTCTTTAAGTGATTTAACCCTATATATGTCAAACCAGCCACAAAATATAGATATATATAAGACTAGAGTAAGAAAATTACTATAAATCAAGAGAAAACAAAATGAAATTAAGGTGTTATAAATATATGAATTACAAATATAAAGAAAAACTGTGATTACAAAGGGTGCTACATTTTTTCTGAATGTTTTAAAACCCACAACTTTCTGTTTACTATCTCTTACATACAATTATTATCATTCTGTACTGAAACATTAAAGTCTCCAATTAAATTATTATTAGTTTTCCAACATAATTTCTGTGAGAAATATAAAAGGGTGCAGTCACTTTAGAAAACAAAATGTTAGGACAGTATCTGTGGCTCAGTGGGTAGGGCACCAGCCCCATATATTCAGGGTGGTGGGTTTGAACCCGGTCCTAACCCAAACTACAACAAAAAATAGCCTGGCATTGTGGTGGGCGCCTGTAGTCCCAGCTATCTGGGAGGCTGAGGTGAGAGAATCACTTAAACCCAAGAATTGGAGGTTGCTGTGTGCTGTGACGCCATGGCACCTTACTAAGGGCGACAAAGTGAGACTCTGTCTCAAAAAAAAAGAAAAAAAATTAAATATAGAGTTACCATATGATCCAGAAATTCTAATCCTAGATATTTACCTAAGAGAAGTGAAAACATAACACCCCTACAAACACATGTAAATGAAAATTTATTTATAGCAGCATTACTTACAATAACCCTGAAGTGGAAACAACCCAAATGTCTATTAACTTATGAATGGATAAACTGTACTATATTTAAACAATGGAAATAAAAAGTAACTAAATACTAAAACATGCTTCAACACAACACAAAAGTACCTCAAAAGTATGCAAAATGAAAAAAGTTAAGACACAAAAAACCCCACATGTTGTACAATTCCATTCATATGAAAAGTCCAGAATAGGCTGAAAGAACTGCAGTCATTCTAATATTTCTCTCTTTGTAGGTGATGCTTTTCTTACATGGCTGCTTGCCGGATTTTCTCCTTCATGTTAATTTTTGCAAAGTTGATTACAATGTGATTAGGAGATGCTTTATTTGGATTGAGTCATACTTCTGAAACCATCTATCTGAATTTTTGTATCTCCTAAAAGGCTTGGGAAATTCTCCTCCATAATATTTTGGAGTATAGCTCCTGTGCCTTTAGGATCATATTCTCCTTTAGGAATCCCTACAAGTTGGATGTTTGATCTTTCGGAATGATCCCACAACTTTCTCAGGGAATGTTCTGTTCTTGTTTACCATTTTTCTGCCTCTTTGAATGCTTGGGATTGTTCAAAATCGTTGTCTTCAATTTCAGAAATCCTTTCTTCTGCCTGCTCACTTCTATTACTGAGGAACTCTACTGTACAGTCTACAACAATGATTAATTCAGCTAGTACTCAAACAATAAATAACTATATACAACACAAAGGAAAAATTTGATCATTAATATGAATTTCACTACTATTTACTGGCTCAACAAACAGCCTAGGCCTTTTGCCACACAACTATCAATAAACCTTGGAATAGCTTTCCCATTATGTGTAGCCACAGTAATAAGAGGTTTTTGTCACAAAATGAAAGTATCACTAGCCCATTTCCTACCACCAAGAACACCTCCCCCTTTTAATCCCAATACTAGTAATTATTGAAAACATTAGCCTATTCACTCAGCCTGTAGTTTTAGCCAGATGATTGACAGCTAATATCACAGCAAGACACCTACTCAAGCACCTTATTGGAGGCACCACAGTAGCACTTACATCTATCAAGCCTCAATTACATTTATCATCTTAATTTTACTTATAGCCTTTGAACTTGCTATTGCCCTTATTCATGCATACGTCTTCACAATATTAGTCAGCCCATACTTATATGGTAACACATAATGACCCACCAAACCTACACATACCACATAGTAAACCCTTGGCCCACTACAAGACTCTATCAGCTTTCCTCATAACATCTGGCTTAATCTAAGATTTCACTTCAACTCCACTATCCGTTACCCAAGACCTCCTAACTAATCTTTTAACAATATATGAATGCTGATGAGACATTGTATAAGAAGGTACATTTTAGGGCCACCACACACCAGTAGTACACAAGGGTCTCCAATACAGTATAGTCCCATTTATCATTTCAGATACTTTTTTTCTTTGCAGGGTTTTTCTGATCATTTTACCATTCAAGCCTCGTCCATACCCCTGAACTAGGAGGTTGCTGACCTCCCACAGGCATTAAGCCCCATAACCCATTGGAAGTTCCTCTCCTGAACATAGCAGTACTCCTAGCTTTAGGAGTGTCCACTACCTGAGCACAGGCTTATATAGAGAAACTGAAAACATACTTCCAGCTCTATTACTACTGCCATAGCCTGTACTTCACTCTTACAAGCCTTTGAATATTTTGAAACCTCATTCACCATTTCAGATGGCGTCTATGGCTCAATGTTTTTCATAGCCATAGGCTTCCACAGTCATTACTGGGTCCACTCTCCTTATGTCTTCTCCATCAATAAAAATTTCACTTCAGGGCAGCTCCTGTGGCTCAGCGAGTAGGGCGCCGGCCCCATATACCGAAGGTAGCAGGTTCAAGCCCGGCCTCGGCCGAACTGCAAAACAAAAAAATAGCCAGGCACTGTGGCGGGCGCCTATGGTCCCAGCTACTAGGGAGGCTGAGGCAAGAGAATCGCTTAAGCCCAAGAGCTGGAGGTTGCTGTGAGCAGTGTGACGCCACGGCACTCTACCCAGGGTGATAAAGTGAGACTCTGTCTCTACAAAAAAAAAAAAAAAAACAAACAAAAAAAGAATTACAAAACTGGTTCCGGGGGCGACACCTGTGGCTCATCAAGTAGGGCGCCGGCTCCAAATACCCGCCAGAGGTGGCGGGTTCAAACCTGGCCTGGGCTGAACAGCAAAAACAGAAAAATAGCCGGGCATTGTGGCAGGAGCCTGTAGTCCCAGCTACTCGGAAGGCTGAGGCAAGAGAATAGCCTAAGCCCAAAAGCTGGAGGTTGCTATGAGCTGTGTGACGCCATGGCACTCCACCGAGGGCGATAAAGTGAGACTCTTTCTCTACCAAGAAAAAAAAAATCGGGAGGCACCTGTGGCTCAGTAGGTAGGGTGCTGGCCCCATATACTGAGGGTGATGGGTTTGAACCCGGGCCTAGCCAGCTAAAACAGCAGTGGCAACTACAACAAAAATAGCTGGGCATTATGGCAGGCGCCTGTAGTCCCCAGGTACTTGGGAAACTGAGGCAAAAGAATGGCCCTAGTCCAAGAACTGGAGTTGCTTGGGCGGCACCTGTGGCTCAGTGTGTGGGGCGCCAGCCTCATGTACCAAGGGTGACGGGTTCAAACCTGACCCTGGCCAAAACAGCAAAAAAAAAAAAAAAAGAACTGGAGGTTCTGGAGGTTGCTATGAGATGTGACGCCACGGGACTCTACCAAGGGTGACAAAGTGAGACTCAGTCTTAAAAGAAAAGAAAATAATAAAAACAAAGACACATATACACACACACACAAAAGAAACAACTGGGAGGACAGCGCCTGTGGTTCAGTGGGTAGGGTGCCAGCCCCATATACTGAGGATGGCAAGTTCAAACCTGGTCCCGGTTAAACTGCAACAAAAAGGCTCGGCGTCTGTGGCTCAACGGGCTAAGGGGCCAGCCATGTACACCTGAGCTGGTGGGTTCAAATCCAGCCTGGGCCCGCCAAACAATGACGGCTGCAACCAAAAAATGGCCAGGCGTTGTGGCGGGCGCCTGTAGGCCCAGCTGCTTGGGAGGCGGAGGCAAGAGACTCACTTGAGCCCAGGAATTGGAGGTTGCTGTGAGCTGTGATGTCATAGCACTCTATCTAGAGTGACAGCTTGAGGCTCTGTCTCAAAAAAAAAAAAAAACTGCAACAAAAAAATAGCTGGGTATTGGGGTGGATGCCTGTAGTCCCAGCTACTCGGGAGATTGAGGCAAGAGACTCACCAAGCCCAGGAGTTGGAGGTTGCTGTGAGCTGTGACACCACAGCACTGTACTGAGGGTGACAAATTTAAAAAAAAAAAAAAATCAATAAATAAATGAAATAAATAAATGCTGAAAACTGGAACCAGAGATGGCTAATCCTGGACAGGTAATCTGAAGTAAGGAGACCAATGGTTTGAAATCAAGATAATAGTGCCCAAGCCAGAAGTCAGTGTCTGATTCAGAAGGCAACCAAACCTCTGCGTATAGACAAGCTGTGTGTGATTTATACCACCGCCCGGGCAGGAGGTACGGCCACTTACCTGTGCAAGACTCAAGCAAGAACAAGACTTGCTGCAGGTCTGACTGACAGAGATCGATGTCATTGCGAGCCAACTCCAGCTCTCCCTTTAGCACCAGGAATAGGGCACACCTTGTTGGAAGAGAAGTACCAATCAGAGGAATCTTTTTTTTTTTTCCTCAAGAGTCTTCTCTTTGTTCAAAGAGCATCACGGTCTTGCCTTGCCTCCAAAAGACCTTCACTCCCTAAAGCTGACTTAACGGTTTCCTGTGGAAAACCCTTTTTACACTTCACTCATCCCATCTGTGTGCTTTAGGACAATTTCCCAAACTGAATTCCTCAACAAAACGATCCTGTAGACAAATGTCTGTAGGGAAACAATGTATACTAGCTCTCCCTTTTGGAGATTTACAATACATAGGACCATACTATAGGACAGAAAGGGTTCTACAGGAAATAAAAATATCTAACCTTGATTAACTCAGCCTTTCCCACTTAGCTACAAAATGCCTTCTTCTACAAATCCTTCTAAACATAATAGGTGATTTGTGGAATGATTTGGGAAGCCGTGGTCAAGGAAGCATGGCACTCAGGTGCCAGAATCAGCATCCTCCCAGGCTCTGTACTCACTGGCGTGGTATCTGCAGCTTTGTAGTAAGTTTTAGGGCCTCCAAGCAAAAGGCCTTAGCTTCACTCACACTACCCAGGTGGCTCAGGCGGCAGACCAGCTTCTCTGAGCAGCTCAGCACCTCTGTAAGAACCTGCCATTTTTGTACCAGGTTTTCACCTATAGCAAAGGAGAGAGGAGATAAGACCAGCATCATTCGGCAATAGTCCAGATCCTCTGGAGACAAAACTGCCAGCCCTACCATGAAGCCTATCCATTCCCACAGGGGCCTGCCCTCCTCCTCAGACTCACTATAGTCCAGGAATGGTGTTTCCACAGCTGCTTTTTGAATTGAAAGTACATCACTGCCCATTAGCAAGAGGATGATGCTTCGAAGGAGCTTATGAGAGTCCATGAGGGCTATCTCAGGGGTCTGCCAGCCTGTGGTAGGTGGGCAGAGAAAGAAGAGAGACAGCAAATAAGATGAGATAATAAGATAAAATAGCATATGTAAAACACGTTGCCCACTCTTCCTTCTGCACCTAAGGCAGACAGAGGTAATCAATCACAGAACTCTTTCCTTCTGACATCCCATGGGGTCTGAGAATCCTTTCAGCCTAGTATTCCAGATAGTCAAGTGACTACAGGCAAAGTGAAACCCATTTCCTATCCCAGGTCTACTATGTGCATGTTCTAGGTAGGACAGAGGAGGGGACTAGAGCTGCCAAGAGTTGGTGACAGATGAACTGTGTACATCTTCCAAGGAGGGCCACCCATCCACCCACCCACCCTGTTCTTTCACCTTGGGCACAAAGTTGCTCCCACAAGGAGTCTGAGAGACTGTCTGATGAGAGGCTAAGGTAGACTGCTACCAGCTGCAGGGCCTGGACACGCAGCAAGTACCAAGCCTTGGATGACTTCTGGAGGGCAGGATCCCGAAGGACAGACAGCAACAGAGAGATACCTTCCGTCACCTGAGAGAGAGAACGGCCAGAGGAGAGCAGAAAGTGAAGGCAGGCAAGCATGTCAGAGCTTAAGGTGCCCCTGAAAATCATCTGGCCCAATTTCCTCCTTTTAGGAATAATAAAAGCTATAGAGAAAAAACTAGAGCTTGACAGGGTACAGGACTTGGTCAAGTCAGCTAGTTTGGGAGAAAACTCAGGTCTTTTGCATCCCACAGGATTTTTAGTCTACAGCTTCTGTGCTTCCCAGGATCACTGTTATTCCAGTTTTTAGACACAGAACAGACTTCTTATGTCCTTGCCACTGAGGAAACTGGAAAAGAATGGAAAGGGTAGTATCTCTATCAAAGGAACGCTGGCACACAGTCATTGGCAAGGAAACAGTACTGCTTCTCAGGGACAGGATCACACTGCCCAGCCCCAGGGAGATCTCAGAAGCCAGGCAGGTATCTGGAAAATTCTAACATCTTTTTTTTTTTTTTTTAATTTTTCAGACAGAGTCTCCATCTGTCCACCCTGGCTAGAATGCAGTGGCATCATCGTGGCTCACAACAACCTCAGACTCCTGGGCTCAGGCAATCCTCTTGCCTTAGCCTTCCGGGTAGCTGCAACTACAGACTCTGGCCACAACGCCTGGCTAGTTTTTCTATTTTTAGTAGAGACGGGATTTTGCTCTTGCTCAGGCTGGCCTTGAACTCCTAAGCTCAAACAATCCTCCCACTTTGGCCTCCCAGAGTATTAGCATTATAGGTGTGAGCTGTTGTTCCCGGCCTAAAATTTTTCTAATACCAGCACCTTCAGGGATCAAGAAAGTGAGAAATACCTTTCGGTGAGTCCAGTGGAGTTGACTTCGAAGCAGAACACAGGTCAGGGAAAGGAGCAGGTATGTGTCAGTGGTCTGATCAAGACAATTCAGGCTGAATTCTGCCTCTTCTAGGTATATCTTAGGAAGCAATCAGAGGGTGTGTGAGGAAAAGAAGCCAGATTTCAAATTAAACTGGAATAAAGCATTCACAAGCAAAATCCTCAACATGTTCAATTAAGTATTAAATTACTTCAAGGATTATAATTTACATAGGAGTTATTCATTCACTCATGAAAATGTTCATTTAACACTTTCAGTTAACCACAATGCTATAAAGACAAAGCTGAATAAAGAGTAAGCAGAGGCTCGGCGCCTGTGGCTCAACGGGCTAAGGCACCAGCCACGTACACCTGAGCTGGCGGGTTCAAATCCAGCCCCAGCCTGCCAAACAACAATGACAGCTGCAACCAAAAAATGGCCTGGCATTGTGGTGGGCGCCTGTAGTCCCAGCTGCTTGAGAGGTGGAGGCAGGAGACTCGCTTGAGCCCAGGAATTGGAGGTTGCTGTGAGCTGTGATGCCACAGCACTCTCTCCAGGGTGACAGCTTGAGGCTCTGTCTCAAAAAAAAAAAAAGAGTAAGCAGAACCTTCTCTCTAATATGTTGCAAGGCAGTGGGGACATAGGCATAGGTATGCAATCATGATACAGTGCCAGTGCTATGGGGACCCAGGGAAAGCAACTGATTCTGCCCTTGAGGATGTAGAAGATGCTTCATAAAGGAGGAGACAATTGAGCTAGGCCTTGAAAAGAAAATAGAGGTTTGCTGAGGGAAAAATAAAAGAGAGGAGTGGTATGTTTTAGGTGGAGGGACAAACACAATAAAAGACAGAGATACACATGTAGGGGATATAAAGTTAACTGGTTGGACTGGCAAGAAAAAGTAACTGGAAGTGGCAGAAAAAGCAGGAACCTGAACAATACAGGGTCTGGATGGACTGTATCCTTTAGATAACAGAGAAGCCACTGAAATCTTTGATGCAGGAAAGAGGTGAGACCAGACTTGTGCCTACTAGTGGTAGTTAGACAAGAAAGTAGAAAAGTGAAAAATTGGAGACAAGGTGACCAATTAGGAGAAATTGCGATAGTCCTCTGTGAGAAAGCAACTAGGGCACAGGATCAGCTGGGAAATGTACAGGATCAGCACCATATTCCTGGAGTTGGATCTGTAAAACTCGTTTTTTTTTTTTAAGACAGAGTCTCAATCCGTTGCCCTGAGTAGAGTGCTGTGGTGTCACAGCAACCTTAAACTCTTGGGCTCAAGTGATCCTCTTGCGTTAGTCCAGAGGATCCCTCAAAGTAGCTGGGACTACAGGTGACCACCACAATGCCTGGCTATTTTTAGAGATAGGGGCTCCCTCTAGTTCGGGGTGTTATTTAACTCCCAACCTCAAGCAATCCACCCGCCATAGCCTCCCAGAGTGCTAGGATTACAGGCGTGAACCACCATGCCTAGCCCCTGGCTTAGACTTTAGCTTCCTCCTCACAACAGCTGCCTCTAACGCTTTATAGCCAAATGCAGCGGTAGAGGGCAGAGAAGCTGCCCTTTTGGTATCCTGTATTACCAGAGAAAAGATGAGCCTCTAAGGTCACAGGCTCCATGCAGCCCCCAGGCTTGAGACTGGGCACTCACCTGTGCATAGCTGGGAGAGCCAAGGGTCAGGAGGAGTTGGGTGATGTGGCAGGAGCAGCTAGCTGCCTTTGCATGGTCCTCCAGTCTCTCAAAAACGATCCGCAGAAGCAGGAGGACTTCCAGAGCCTGCAGGGGCTGGTTAGCCAGGAGCAACAAGTTTAGCCTCCTCCTGCTCAAGCCCTCATTGGTACCCTCTGCTCCCCAGCCCTTTGGGGACCTTAGACTGTGTCTGGCCTCCAGGACTGGATGGTTTGTGGTTGTATATGGACAGAACAACTATTAGATATCCTCAGGGAGCCAGAAACGAGAGCAGTGAGGGAGCCGACAAATCAGTCTACCTTCTATTCTAAAGCCTGAATGCCAATCATTGTCGATAGCTAGGATTTGCTGGGTGCTTACTATGCGACAGGCATTATGCCAGGAGGCTTAAACACACCAATCCCTTTAACTTTTTTTTTTTTTTGTAGAGATATAGTCTTACTTTATCGCCCTCGGTAGAGTGCTGTGGCATCACACGGCTCACAGCAACCTCCAACTCCTGGGCTTAGGTGATTCTCTTGCCTCAGCCTCCAGAGTAGCTGGGACCATAGGCGCCTGCCACGACGCCCGGCTATTTTTTTGTTGCGGTTTGGCCAGGGCCAAGTTTGAACCCACCACCCTTGGTATATGGGGCCGGTGCCCTACCCACTGAGCCACAGGTGCCGCCCTCAATCCCTTTAACTTTTATTGCAACTCTAATCCATTTTTATAGCAGAGGAAACTAAGACTCATATAAGTTGCTCATCTAAGTTCCCTAGAACCAAAACTTGATCTAGGGCTGAGGTACCTTCCAGGTTCCTTGTGTGACAAATACAGTCTAATGGCTTAGAGCAACAGTATGTGCAATGTTTTGGTTTTTTTTTTTTTCTCTTAGTTTTCTCATGTGGAGTCCAGGTAAGCACACCAGGGCGTCTTTGAAACTCCCTGAAAATGCATGTAAGAGTGTAAATTTGTGTCTATAGGCACCTATATTTTTCTGACTATATAGGTCTCAAATAATTAATACTTAAAGTTAACACATTTGAGCATTCCATTTGAACAAAACATCTTCCATGCATCATCCCAATGAATGATGATAACGCCATGAAATAGTAGCATTTTCTTTTTTTCTGTTTTTTTTTTTTTCTTCCCTTTTTCTTTTAGCCCTGATTTGGGTGAAGAGAGTTAGGAGAGATGTATTTAAATACTAACAGTTGAAAATTGGATGCTGTGTCATTGTGGTAGGTGTAGGGGTAGA
>CAUYON010157558.1:0-14233 GCA_963573935.1 Arctocebus calabarensis
TAGTCCCAGCTACTAGGGAGGCTGAGGCAAGAGAATCACTTAAGCCCAAGAGCTGGAGGTTGCTGTGAGCAGTGTGATGCCACGGCACTCTACCCAGGGCGATAAAGTGAGACTCTGTCTCTACAAAAAAAAAAAAAAAGAAAAAGAAAAGACACCAGCTGTGTACAGACAATGAGCACAGTTAAGCCATATGACAGCTTACAAGATAAGAATTATTATTATCATCCCCATTTTACTGTTGAAGAACTTGAGGCCCAGTGAACTTAAAGAACTTGCCCAAAGTCTCAGAGCGAATAAAAGAACTGCCAATTCTAGGGCAATCCCACTCAGGAGGCCACAATTTTACATGCAGCATTAGATAGCCTTCCTTTATTTTTTATTTTTTTTTTTTTTGAGCTGAGTCTCCTAGACTACCCTGGGTAGAGTGCCATGGCATCATCATAGCTCACAGCAACCTCAAACTCAAATGATTCTCATGCCTCAGACTCCCAAGTAACTGGACTACAGCACCCGCCACACTGCCTTTTTAGAGACATGGTCTCACTCTTGCTCAGGCTGGTCTCCAAGTCCTAACCTCAAGCAATCCCCCCATCTCAGCCTCCCAGAGTGCTGGGATTATAGGCAAAGATAGCCTCCTTGACATGACTTGCTCAAGATAGCAGATTTAGAGGTAGAGGATGGCCTACAATCAAGTCTTCCCTGCGGCTTTTTGATTGTTTTTCAAGTTTTTGTTTAATTTCAAGAGATTGTAATTGGTGCGAGTGTTTTTTGGTAACATGGATGAATTATACAGTGATAAAGTCTGGACTTTCAGTGTACCTGTCACACAAATAGTGAGCTTTGTACCCAGTAGTTAATTTTTCTTCCCTTATGCCCTTCCACATCCCCTTGTGAATCTCCAGTGTTTACACCACTTTCAGGACAGGAAAACAATGGCATCTACCATGATGCTTCTGACCCCCCACATGGACACAGGTAAATAAGCAAAAAGGTAAGACAAATTGACAGAAAATACAAATTTACAATATTAAATCATAAGAAAAACATCTAGAGATGAGAGGCAAATAGGACATAGTCATATATATGCATGGTTTGGAGAAATGTATGTCCCAAATCCGGATGCCAGGAACACTGGCAGGGATTTGGGGACCCCTATGTTCTTGCCTCAGGCAGATACCTCCAGATCCTTTCTCAGAACTCAGCAGCCAAGGCCCCCAGGCACCAAGAAGAAGCCAGGTCTACAATGACAACATGGAGGGAACGCTGAAAGAAACCTTTAGAAGCATGACACAGGTTAAGATTGCTAAAAATCTTCTTTCTTTCCTTGCTTGGTTTTATTTTTAGGAGTTTTGAGAGCAAAATGACGACACCCAGAAATTCAATAAATGGAACTTTCCCAGCAGAGCCTATGAAAGGCCCTATTCCTGCACAACCTGTTCAAAAAGTCACCCTCAGGAGGATGTCTTCCCTGGTGGGTCCCACACAGAGCTTCTTCATGAGGCAGTCTAAAGCTTTAGGGGTAAGTCAGGTGCCCTCCGTGCCCTATCCTAGGATTCTCTGGCTTACAAAAGCTAATGCTATAGGCCATGTACAGAATTCAATCCAACTTGAAGGGTTTTCATCCAACCTGATGTGTCTGGCACAGTTGGCCAAATCAGGGAGGTATTAGAGAAGTTATCACCCGGATCATCCCAGGGCAATCTTACATCACCTTTTGGTTTGGGAGCATGTAAGTCTAGGGGTCTCCTATTGCAGAATCCTGCCTGGATTCCAGTAGAAATGCCCTGTGTGGTGGAAAAAATCGATCTGAACAAGAAAAAGGCAAAATTGGTCTCACCTCCACTGCTGCCTTTAGACATTTTGCATGGCTCGAAGTCAGGACCCAGGGCTTCCAATCTTGCCTCTGACTTCTTACACAGACCATTTCAGTTCATCCATCAGTGCCCCTATTCTCTCCCCAGGCAGTCCAGATCATGAATGGGCTCTTCCACATTGCCTTGGGGGGCCTCCTGATGATCCCCACAGGGGAATACGCACCTATCTGTGTGACTGTGTGGTACCCTCTCTGGGGAGGCATTATGGTGAGTAAAAACATAGCAACAATTTGGGGGAATGGGACAAACAAAAATATTAAAACATTCCATGGGGATATGCTAGATTATTTCTGTGTAAAAGGAAAATATGAGTAGGAAATAGGTTACTGAGTTAAAAAAAAATCAGTAAGAGAGGCTGAATAAATTGAGCATTTGTGCCAATTAGACAATGATAGATGTACTTCAAGGATCTATGCAGGGACTGTTTAAGCAGAACCTCTCCATAGTCAGTTTTGGTGGGGAGGGAGGCACCAGGGATTTGGACTACAGGGCATGATGCTTTGGGACATAAGAGGGAGCAGGAACATCCCACTTCCTCCCGTTTGCTCCTTCTCAACAACACTGTTCTGTGACTATGGCTGTTTCATGGATACTTTTTCTGAACTTGTAACCCTGCCTGGGCATGGCAAGAGATAGTGAGTGATCTTTATTTTCCCCGTGATAGTTTTTATAATTGCCACTGTAAAGATGAGTCCAAGATTGAAATTTTCTGAACAAGGAGGAAAGGGTTATAAGAAGACTTATTGCCATTCTATAGCTTAAATGTTAGAAAAGGAAAGTAAATAATCCTCACTTCCTGTAGCAGCCAACATTTTAATGGAATACCTATGACATCAAGGTCAAATAGTCTACATAGATTCATTCTTCATTAGCATCAACATCACCTAAACCAATGTGAATCTCAAAGAGTATTTCAACAAATTAAATAAAAAATGAAAGAACAAAAAATAAAAACTTTTCAATTCACAATTAATTGACAGAGAAATAGTTCTGTCTCTTTGGTCTTATTCAATTCTTAGCCATAGCTCCCCAGATGGTTGAATTAAAGTTATGGATTGAATGTACCTGACAAAAGGAGAAATATGACTTCTGAAAAATTAATGAACCTATGTAATAAAAATGGGTAGATAGTTTGGTGAAAGTGGCTGAAACTATAGATGTCTTTTTCTGGCCAGCCATCAATGTTAAAAAATGATCCCCTCTCTCCCTTTTTTTCTCTCCCCACCCACCCCCTCTCCACCCATTACTTCTCTTTTTACAGTATATTATTTCTGGATCACTCGTGGCAGCAGCAGAGAAAAACTCCAGGAAGAGTTTGGCAAGTAACCATAGCTCCTTCTTTCCCCACACATCAGAGACACACCTATTCTTTCAGTTGAAAACTCCCTTCAAGAGCCTTGGCATCACAGACTTTCAACCCTAAAAGAGCAAACAGTCTTCCACAGTGCTGTTATGTTTTTATTCATGAAAAACTTGGAAGTGACATCTACCTGATGTCTGTGGACACAGAACTAAAGACAGATCTATCACCTTATAGTCTTGTGAATGTTAAATGCTATGTGAAAGTAGTAGACATTTTGAAAGCCATGTCATTTCTCCCATACCACCATTTAGGAAAATGATCTGATCATTGTTGTGATTGGTTCAAATTCTAGCTAGGCTAATTCTTGGCTGTAACCTAGAACATACCAGTTTATCTCCATGTACCTGTGAGTTTTTGCCTATAAAATGGAGGTAATTGCCCCTGCTACCATATGAAACTGGCACAAGGAGGAAATGGAGTAATGGGCACTTCAGTGTTTTAGTTGCTGTAAGGAGCTTGCTCATATATCTGCCAGGGACTCATCTATACCAAGGAAGAAGCTGTGCTGAGAGCTGGCAATTCCATGTAGGTGAAAAAGAGCTACCAGCAAGTTCCTTCCCAAGAAAAATTTCCCCCAACACTTTTACTTCCTAGGCTGAGTCACTTTCAAAGTCAGTGAGAGAATAAGTGGATTAGATGGTTCCTCCTTAGACTAACCAACTCAGTTTTGGGGGGAAATTTTGTGAAAATCAATGAATTCTATTCTCCAAATACAGCCAGACCTACTGACTTGCCATGGAAGGGCAAGTAGCCAGGGATGAAATATGTGTCATGAAATAATCATCAATAATCCCATATAATTATGGCACTTGCCACTTATAATTTCCTGTTTCAACTTTTTATCATTCCCATAGAGTATAACATTCACACTGGTATTTTCTTACCTTACTGATATCTAAAGACATAAGCCTGAAATATATTTTTTTCAGATTGGTTGACTGCAGCTGATTACAACCTATGTCAATAGGGGAAAAAATATCATTGCTGTTGCTTTTAATTTCCATTTGATGGTGCAGACCTAGAAGGTTCTATCTGTACCTTTCCAACATATACCCATAATACCATGCACTTAAGCATCATGCAAGTACCTTCTTTTCTCTGTCCTCTATCTTCTTATGCAGACATGTGATCTGGAGACTATTTTTCTTATGTAACAAATATTTACTGAATACCTACCAGGATAGTGAGTAGCAGTGAAGGAAGTGCAAGTATACAAGATATAAGAATTAGGGATCACTCCTAGAATTACAGTTTGATAAAAATGAATGGATAATGATGACATAAACTGCAATGGGACGACTGAGAAAGAACAGGACAGAGAAGTGCTTTTATTTTATAGTGACCAAGAGGGTAAAAACAACTCAGAGAAGAACTTTAGTATGATTTAAGGGGTGTACTTTTGTGAGTCAGGGGAATGACCTCTGGAATTCCTTCCTAACTTACATTCTTCAAATGGAAATAAAATCTAATTAGTATGTCTTTGCCTCCATTTTAGGTCAAAGGGAAAGTGATAATGAACTCACTGAGCCTCTTCGCTGCCATTTCTGGAATGATTCTTTCTATCTTGGACATACTTAATATTAAAATCTCCCATTTTTTAAAAATGGAGAGTCAGAATCTCATTAAAACTCCTGTGCCATATATTAACATATATAACTGTGAACCAACTAGACCCGCTGAGATAACCTCTCCAGCCACACAATACTGTTACAACATACGAACTGTGTTTTTGGTAAGTGAGATCGGATTTAGGGAGGATATATGGTGTTTATGAGCATCAACTTTGGATCCAGACATTTTGACTTTGCTACTTATTGCCCAAGTAGGTTTGGGCAAGTACTTTAAGCACACTGTGCTTCAATTTCTACAACTATAAAATGGGGATGGTAACAGTATTTATCTCATTGGTTTGTTTTGAGGAATAAATGAGTTAATGTATGCAAGGTTCTTAGAAAAGTGTCCGGTACATAGGAAGTATGATACAGAATTATAATTAACAAGCATTACTATTTATCATATTATTAAGATGAACATGAAAGAAATACCTAAGATGTTTTGAACACTTTTTGACTCAAGGAATTTTTAGGATAGAGTTTGAAGGGGGAAAAGAATGTGTCTCCCCAAATGGAGAGATTTCTTTGGTATGATACATCACTTAAATCTGAAAACAGTGTAATTTGGGGCTCAGTACTTATTATTTCCTACATAGAATTGATTCTTCAACTCACTATTCCTACCTTACTTCCTATCAGCACCATGCATTAACCCTCTGTTTTGTGCCAGTTGTGTTACGAGTTAGGGTTGTGAGGACACTGTCTGTTTGGTTAGCAGTTCTCACAGTCAGTAATCTATGTACATAAAGAATCGATCTTTGAATCATTTAACTCAGTCAATAGTAATTTACTGAACACCAACCATGTTCTTTGTACCATTGTTACATTTTCACCTTCATCCTTCTGCTGTTCTTAGGGCATCTTGTCAGTGATGCTCATCTTCGCCTTCTTCCAGGAACTTGTGGTTGCTGGCATTGTTGAGAATGAATGGAAAAGAACATGCTCCAGACCCAAAGCAGTAAGTGGTAGTCACTCTGTATATAGCTGTTCTCTAGCAGGATTTACCTCTACAAAGGATCAATTTTGGAGAATGTAACCTGATGAGGCCTTGAAAAACAGGGAGCTTAACATAAATGGTTTTGATGTATTGCTAGAAAGAAAAAAATAGCAAGTGAAGAAAAATAGTGAACAATTAATAATGAAGAAAAATATCTTGAAATTTGAAATAAGTTTCTAGCTAGCAAAAACACCTTACTAACCTTCCCTTCTGTTTGAGTTCAGGCTTCAGACTTCCATATGCAAGGTGCAAAAGCAGGATGGTTAGTGATGGGTGAAAGCTGCTTAGTCACTAATTCTTTGATTTCATTTCTCCTCACCACACCCTTTTCACCTAAATCCTCTTCCAAAAATGATAATAATAGTCATAAAAACAAGTTCAAAGTTGCTCCACAATTGGGAAATATGAATATCTCAATGATAGGCCTATTGCCAACTGCTCAGAAGCAGACTGCTAGATTCAGAATAAAATTTAGAGATCATCCCTAATTTTTTCATTTTGCAGATGAGGAAAATAGAATTAGAAAGAAAATTACTTTTGCAGGATTATATTCACAGAAACCAAATCAGAAATAGAATCTAAGATTGCCATGTTCCTAATACCATGTGATCATTCCAGCCACAGTAGCAAATGTCAATTACCTTTGGGTTTTAGTAAGTGTTTGATACTTACTAAAGTGTTGAGCACATGGGACATCAATCCTGGTATTTGGAGGAATATAGTAAATAAGATAAGTAGCACTAAAAACTAGGAAGTAGGGTGGAACCTGTAGCTCAAGTAGCTAAGGCATCAGTCACATACACCACAGCTGGTGGGTTCAAATCCGACCCGGGCTGGCCAAACAATGACAACTACAACCCAAAAAAAGCCGGGTGGTGTGGCGGGCACCTATAGTCCCAGCTTCTTGAGAGGCTGAGGCAAGAGAATTGCTTAAGCCCAGGAGTTGGAGGTTGCTATGAGTTGTGATGCCATGGCACTCTACCCAGGGCAACAGCTTGAGGCTCTGTCTCAAAAAAAATAAAATAAAATAAAACACTAGAAAGTAGCTGATAAGTATTTTTAGAGATTATTGAGGAAAATGTCAATAGCAAAAGTCAAGAAAAGTTTAATTTTTTGTTGTAGAATGTGGTTCTCCTATCAGCTGAAGAAAAAAAAGAACAAGCCATTGAAATAAAAGAAGAAGTAATTGAGCTAACTGAAATATCTTCCCAACCAAAGAATGAAGAAGACATTGAAATTATTCCAATCCAAGAAGAAGAAGAAACAGAAGTAAACTTCCCTGAACCTCCCCAAGATCAGGAATCCTCACCAGTAGAAAATGACATCTCTCCTTAAAACATTTCTTCTTTTTCTGTTTCCTTTTCTAAGTGTTAGTGTTCATAGCTACCAAGCAACATATTTACCTTCATTTCTTGAGGTACTATTATAGGCGAAAAGCCTATAAGTAAACCTTTAAATGGTTCCATTTTGTGAAGGCAAGTTTAAATTCTTTTGTGAGTTAGAAAAGAAAAAATCCTGGATAGAACTCCATATGTGGCTTAGAACCTAATCATGTAAAAGTGATTTAGGGCAGAGCTTCATGGAAGCATGTCTGCAAGCAGATACCAGTATATCTCAGCATTTTCCAGACTACTCCCTGAAGATGATTAACTGCCTCCAAATGGTCCTTTAAAGGATCAAGCATTTGAACTGCTTATTTCCCTTGTTTTGTGGTTTTGTTTTTGATTACTTAGCATAAGAATAACTTTAGTGAAGTAGTTATTGGTTAACCCATTAAACCTTAGCCCATAAGGATAGTTTTACATAATGTTAGTAAAATGGTTATCAGTTAATCTGATTTATCTGTAAGCCTGTAAGTGCCAGGCAGTAAAAGGCCTGGAGCCAGGTTTAAGTCATATGTTTATTGATTAAGTTATGAGCCTATATAAGCTTTGGTGAAAGAAATAAAGATTGCCACTTGCCATGAGAGTGTAAGTGGTCCTGCTTATTACTCAGATTATTTCATTGCAGGACTCATTCCTCTATGTCACCAATGATTTGGGAGATTTTCATGCAACATACTATGCATACTTCCTCCATATTTCTGTTTGGTCTTACCATAGAGTGGCCACAAATCTTGTTTTCTCACATTTAGAGAATATAGCCATTGTAGCAGATTGTGTTGTCACATTTCTTGTTTGCGACAACTTTGCTACACTGAGAAAAGACATAATAAATGATACAGAATGTGCTTTCCCATTAACCTTTTCTTGGATAGGCTTTGTTGTAGTAGTAGTAGCTTTCTTTTTTTTTTTTTTTTTTTTTTTGGATTTTCTTTTGGATTTTACAGCAAGAGGGAGACTCTGCACCTGATAGAAAAAATATATTACTGTTGCATGCCATCCTTAAACTATCTTTAATTCCTTCCACGTCTACTTCTTTTGTGGAGTCCCTTCTACACTATTGTTTTAAGGGCACTAAATTAATAATATTAATGAGAAGCAATAAGAAGCTAACCCATCTATCTTTCTATGCAGCTGACACATTTATGTGGCACATTTTTATAGCATCCATAGCCCCCCATAGGAAGCTGTAAATAGCGAATGCCCATCCCTTTTGCACAAATCACATAGACTATACATGAACATGTCTCTGTTTTAACTTCCCCTAATTCTTGATCTAGGATCCTGACTGCACTATCTACTTTTAGCCTTTAGCCAAGAAAAGAAAGAATGGGTGTAGAAAAATGCCACAATGACTCTTCTAATCTCAAATAATAAACACTTGTATTTATACAATTTACAAATGACAAAGTATTTTATCAAATAATTTCATTTGATCTTCCTGGATCAAGAAAGAACTCCTATCCTTATTTACTATACAAATGTATCTTGCAAATAAGGAAAGGTAACATGTCAATGGTTACAGCTGGTAATTATGAGAGATTCATTCCTACCCAAGTGTTCATACCCAAATTTGTGATGTGAAATAACAAAATTGTCTGTACAAACTATTGATACCAAACTAAAGTCAAAAGTTTTATTAAGAGCCTATACTCTGACTAGAACGAAAGAGGGTGTAGAGAAAGATAAAAGGGGCTTGGCATCTGTGGCTCAAGCAGCTAAGGTGCCAGCCACTTACACCTGAGCTGGTGGGTTCGAATCCAGCCCAGGCCCACCAAACAACAATGATGGCTGCAACTGAAAAGTGGCCAGGTGTTGTGGCAGGCACCTGTAGTCTCAGCTATTTGGGAGGTGGAGGCAGGAGAATCACTTAAGCCCAGAAGTTGGAGGTTGCTGTGAGCTGTGATGCCACAGCACTCTACCCAGGGCGACAGCTTGAGGCTCTGTCTCAAAAAAAAGAGAAAGATAAAAAGAGTCAGGATCAGATTTTACCCCTTGGGGATCAAAAGACTTAAATGTTCACATTTGGAAAATTACTTGCCTCATCATTATATAATAAACTGGTAGATTATATAATACAGATACTAAGTGCTAAGACATCCTCAGGAAGATTATGCTTGGAAGCACAATTAAAATGCCAAATCTCAGTCAATAGCCTTGCTACTTTTCAATTCAATTATACCAGTACCTTATCTAAAAAGAATGTTAACCTGGAATGACATCACTATAATCTAAGAACCACATTTGGGCATTTGCTGCATGCATTTGCTGGCAGTAGGTAGGTAGACAATGTAATTTTCACTGCCTATGATAGTTCCACTTCTTTAGGACCACCAATGAAAGATATTCCAGGTAATTAGCACAAAAAGAAAAGGAGACAGAACCTTTCTCTACATAAAGTCTTCAAAATTATCTCTAAATAAAAAAACTATCTTTATTCATGTCCTTGTTCACAATAGATGATTCCAGCATGGGTATTTTCCCATACTTCCTATTTTTAGGACATCAGAAAATGAGAGACTTCCATGGACTCAAGTTCACATAATGCCAATCTGGGTTTAAACTGTGAGATGTGGGTCATCAAATATATCAGCATATTTTTACAGATACATATTCCCAAGGAATATTTTTATGGAATAGGTCATTGATAACACATTCCTCACTCTCAGTACTCCAGACCACGAGTGGATATGTGGCAGATGCTCCTGCCCGGACTGGCATGGCAATGGCAGGTTCAAAAAAAATAATAAAAATCATAAAATATCAAAAGATAATTGTTTCCAATATCTCCACTTCAGAAGTGTGTATAAGGATTCCTTTCCAAACTCATGGTCTCCTTAAAAATTTTGAGACATCATGAATATAAATAATTAGTTTTTACTCACCCCACATAACTCATTATAATAGGAGACACTTTTGATATCTACTATTAAAGAAGAAAAATTCTTGCTATGGCCTTTTCCTCAATTAACCCTTTGAAAGATGGAATTCAAATAACAACATTGGGCAAGAGCAAAAATATTGCCCAAAGTGGAAGATAAATTCTCTGGTCTTAGCTCAGTTTTGCTTCTCAATTTTTATTTTTGTAAAAATTTTATAATGACAAACTTTTAAAAATCAATTGTGCCCATTGACAAAGAAGTTGACCAACATCTTTTTTTTTCTTACAATCCTTGTTCATAATAAGGACAATCAACTATCCAATTTGGTCAAGTCTGAGGGGTTTCTTAAGATGTAGGATTTTCAACATTAAAACCAAAATAGTCTCAGGTTAACAGTATGGTTCATCAGCCTACTTCATAATAATACATTTTACCCAGTTGCAATCACTGCATAATATATTCTGCCTTTTATACATAATATAGATTTTCTTTATCATTATATAATTTTCATAAGCATCACTTTTAATTACAACTTAAGATTTCATGACTCATTAAAAATAAATTCACCATTCTTCTGTAATTGGGTGCTTATGTTATTTCCAGTTTTTTTTTTCTTTTTGAAAATCTCTTTTGAGGCTGCATAGATTGTGAGCAAGACACATTTAAAGCCCTGTCAAAGTCTACCAGTCAGAAGTACTGGCACCTGCTAAAAATCAGGAAATTGACTTTTACTTTCACTTTAACCAGAGAATAGTCAAAGATCCAACACACAGAAATTAAATCTTCAGATTGATGTAATATGAGTTCATTTATGGAATAGAATTTGATTTTTTTTTTAATTTCTTGATGAAAAACCTAAGACACTGATTGGCTAGGGTTCAAATCTGAAATTTTCCTACATTAATGCAAAAGGGCTTCTTTTTATGCAAAACCTGGTCATGTGTTCCAAGCTAAAGTGGACCTAAAAATGAACAGCAGAGTTCTATGGTGGCAAAAGCCAAACAAAGTTAGTTAATCCCCTACCAACCCCAGCCCACTCTGCAGTGCAAAGTGGTAAGCAACAATGAAGAAGTTGTCTCTTCTTAGAGCTTACTATCTGATTGGAGAAATAAATTAATAAACCATCCATCAGGTACCTATTATGGGCAAGGCATTCTGTTGAGTATAAAGTTGTATATCTAAGGGAAAGAGAAATCCCTGATCGCAAAGATTATAAAAATGTAGTAGAGGTCAGAGAAAATTCAATGGGGAAAGAAAAATCTTTCCAACAAATAGTGATGGGGTAACTGGATAGCCACATGCAAAAGAATGAAATTGGACAGGCAGTGCCTGTGGCTTGAAGGAGTAGGGTGCTGGCCCCATATGCCGGAGGTGGCAGGTTCAAACCCAGCCCCGACCAAAACTGCAAAAAAAAAAAAGAATGAAATTGGACTTTTACTTCATACCAATACAACAATTAATAGATAAGAGTCCTAAATGTAGAAGATAAAACTCTTAGGAGAAAACATAAGGATAAATCTTGTAAGCTTGGATCAGACAATGAGTTCTTACATATGACATCAGAGGCAAAAGCAACCAAGAAAAAAATAAAATGGACATTATCAAAATCAAAACTTGTACTTCAAAAGACACTATAAGGAAAATGCAGAGTCAGGGGCCACAGGGACATGGACTGTTTCCACTTCTGGATCTCACAGATTTTTTTCCAGGTCAATGGGCATTCACAGACTTTCTGATGCTTGGCGGCTACCTTGTTGTTGATCTACGACCCGCCCACCACCATCATGTGTTAAAGTAGCATCATCTTGATGGTTAGATGGTGAAATAGAGTCTTCTCCAGCATGCTCCCCACACTTAGAAGAAGCAAAATGGTGTGTATATATTCACACTGTGAACTTTCATTCAACAGAAAAGCAAAGATCTCATGGAAAGGTGGTTATACAGCATGGATGGTATAGTCCAGCTGAAAACTGTGAGTGAACACCCAATAAGGCAGAGAGGGAGAGAGTGTCCCTGTGTGGACTACTTTCCCACCAGGGAAGCACAGTCCACAAGCACAGTCCACAGCACAGTCCACAAGACAGCACCCTGTCCTCTCAGGTCCTAGAGCTAACCTGAACAAATCTCTAACCTAGAGACTAAGACACTGTGAAAAAGAAGAGCACCAAAAAAGTACCCCAGGATTTTCCTACACCCAGGACCCAACTGGAGAATTGGACAGGATTCAGCAATCAAGAATAGTGGCAGCTGCAGACATTAGCGTCTTGGACCAGGGCTTAGAGTGCTGGGTGAGGGAAGGGGCCTCATGGCCAGAACTCAAAGCTCATTAGGAGTGTACTCCAGCCATGGGCACTAGAATTAAGCTCTCTCCCTTTGTGGGACTGGAACAGGGGGAGATTTTTCCAGACAGCTGTGGTTTTGCTGGTCAGTGAGTTTTGCAAACAGGGATGGATTTGGGATCTAAAGCCAGATTGTATGTGACTTTGCTCTTTGCTGAGTACCACATATGACACCCCAGGTTAGGACAGGGGAATGGCCCCACTGATTCTGAAGAGTGAAAGGGAGCTAAGTGCTTGAACTGTCCCTCCCTTTCCCATAAGGAACTTGGTGCAGCAGTGGTTTCTCTGTTCTTTTCCTTCAGACCTGTGGTAACTGCCCCCAGGACCAGCACAATAGCTGGTGCTTACAACTGCCATCAGGAAGACTCCAGGGTCTCTCCGCTTCACTCCCATTCCCAAGGCTGAGTATGGAACTCAAACCACTGGGCACTCTACAGGCCGGCCAGCCCATTGCCTGGGAAAGCAGAATCTTCTCCTGGTAAACAAAGATGAAGCATAAACCCCAATGCTACTGCCATAGTTGACTCTTACCTTCCAGCATCATCTATTGGTCTGGAAGTTGACCTGCCCAACCCTATACAAAATCTGTAAATATAATCAAGTGCACAGCACATGGGAACAAGATAAGCTTCTTTTGACTGTGACAACCCCCACTCAGCAGGAGGCCATGAGCCTCTTCAATCATCCAGTATATCACTGTTACAACTAGCATATGAGAAAGCCACCACACTAAGGCTATCTATAACCAAGGAATTCATGCAGTCTTTGCCACTGAATGCTTCAGAAGCAAACATTAGAGTAGGAGACAGGATGAAAACTAGCTTCAGGAATTTAAATACAAGATTCAGGTAGTAAAATAAACAACCCTCAAGCAGAAGTTAACCAGACAGGCTGATAACTGCAAGAAAGAACCAGCTTCAACTGGCTTATCAGCTACCTCTGCTTCCTTACTTAAACTTATGTCATCATTTACATTGTGGTTTTAAAATTTCTCTGCTTTTGAAATAACCATGACAATTCCAAACAACCTTATAAACTATGAAAATGGAAAGGGGCCCATTTCTAGGAATTACTCCCCAAATTCTCAGTAAAAGCCAACCTCCTAGCTCTGAATATTCCTGCCCTCAATTAGTAAGACTTCAAAAGACAAAAATCCACATCCCTCTAGTGTGGATGCTCTTTTTGAACATGTCTACTCTCTTTCTCTTGAGAGAGTATACTATCACTTTTAATCTTTTAATTAAAAAAACTGTTGGCTTGGCTAATGTAGTTCATCTTAAAATTCTTTTCTCCCAATGATCACTAAGAACCTGGGAAAATCTCCACTCAGAGGCTGACAACAAAGCCAGTTGGCCCGCTTTTTCGCCTCAGTCTCGAGCTGTAGCTGGCAGCGCGGCGTACGTGCTCCGAGAGCTTCTGTACCCTCGGCCGCCGCCGACATAACTTGTTTCCTCTAGATTTGTCTATGCCACTTGCCCGCTACACGCTCCGCCGTCGTAAGCCGCCATCATGGTGAAGCTCGCAAAGGCAGGTAAAAATCAAGGTGACCCCAAGAAAATGGCTCCTCCCCTGAAGGAGGTAGAAGAAGACAGTGAAGGTGAGGAAATGTCAGAAGATGAGGATGATGACAGCAGTGAGGAAGAGGTTATTGTCCCTCAGAAGAAAGGCAAGAAGGCTACTGCAACCCCAGCAAAAAAAGTGGTGGTTTCTCCAACAAAAAAGGTTGCAGTTGCCACACCTGCCAAGAAAGCAGCTGTCACCCCAGGCAAAAAGGGAGCAGCCC
>CAUYON010157563.1:0-14523 GCA_963573935.1 Arctocebus calabarensis
TTGAGACAGAGCCTCAAGCTGTCACCCTGGATAGAGTGCTGTGGCATCAGAGCTCACAGCAACCTCCAATTCCTGGGCTCAAGCGAGTCTCCTGCCTCCGCCTCCCAAGTAGCTGGGACTACAGGCGCCCGCCACAACGCCTGGACATTTTTTGGTTGCAGCCGTCATTGTTGTGTGGCGGCCTGGGCTGGATTCCAACCCGCTGGCTCAGGTGTACGTGGCTAGTGCCTTAGCCCGTTGAGCCACAGGCGCCGAGCCTAATTTATTTTTAAATAGTAATTTAGGCTCTTCCACTAAACTACAAAATCTTCAACAGTTAGGCTGCACATCTCATACTTTTTTTTTGTCCCTTCCAATGTACACCACAGTGACAGACACAGAAATAAGTTTAACATGCACCTTCGGATTGACCAAGTATCTTTCCCACTCCTTGACCAACTTGGGGGTGGAGGGAACACAAGACAGAAACTGAGGAATGGTTTTTCTCAATGTTTATTCTTTTTCTTATCTGGACTATAACATAGAAGACTTGGGGAGGAAATCATGGCATAAACTCACCCCAAGACCAATAGTATTCTTTGTGCTACAATAGTCTGAGGTACAAATACAGATTTGTGTATCCCAGGGTTAAGTTATAGAGCTGTGAGTTGAAGGCCCACAAAGATACCAAGATAAATGGATTGCCACACTGCAGTTCAACCTCATTTCATTCTTTTGTCTTCTACATTTTAACCAATAAGGTGGTCCTGACCAGAAAAAGATGGAACTCAAGGAGGGCTTGATAAATAACAACGTCCTTTAACTAGATACCTTCAATAAACAGGATGTACCAGTTGTGATTACAATCACATTTTCTCTCCACATTTCTCTTTTTTTGTCCTCTACATTTTGACCAATAAGGTGGTACTGACCAGAAACAGAAGATGCAACTCAAGGAGGGCAGAAGGATCACTTCCCGCTGAACTTCTCAGTGACAACAAGGGGAAAAGTGGAAATAGAATGATGGAAACCTGAGAGACTTACCTCTCAGGAGAAAGAAAACAGCTAATGTTATTATTTATGGTGGTGGACAAGGCTCAAAATTTTTGATTTCCGCCGCGAAGAGTCTGTACTAACCAGAGAGATACGTCTGTTGTAGAAAACTATATTGCCCTGGGTCTTATTTTTATAGGATATATGGGTGAAGGTGATGATAAAGAACATCCAGAAACCATGCATGAGTATACGGGCCACCAGGCCAAACCAGCGCATGACTTTGACCTCTGCAATGGGGATGTCTACGTTGGTAAAAACTTGTATTACAATGTTTGCAGCTTCATAGAAAAGGATCCAGATGCCATAGATCAGCAGACCCTTGTAGATGTGGGCGTACACTGAGTACAGGAGGAAGCAGCTGATGAGGATGGTGACGAGAGATATGAGAAGGACGATGCTCCAACTCCAGCACATGAAGTAGTCATTCAGTATGTCACTTGTATTCCTGGCCTCCAGTTCGATCTCAGTACAATTGCTATGGCCGAGGTACTTCTGTTCAAAAATGACGGACAGAATTGTGGCCATGATGGTGAAAACCCCTGACAACACCGTACCCATTTTGGCAGTCATCCCACACCAGCGTCGCTGCTTCATGCTGAGACCTATGAAGACAAACAATATGAGGGGGACTTCTAGAACTTGCCTACATGGTAATTACCAGGCTTTCTGCCTCCTACCCCAAATCCACCTTGGAGAAATGATAGACAAAAATATGGAAATTCCAAAAAAAAAAAAAATATATATATATATATGGAAAGCAGGAAATAATAGCCTTGGGAAGATGGAAAACAGTTTTCAATGGATTGGGGGTAGGGAGGAGGGTGGATTCCGTCTAGGACTGGCATTAAGTAGATAAATTAACTTCAAATTAGAATCACCAGCAGTACCCAAGCTTAGGCCCCATCCCAGACCAATCTTAATTGTCTCTGGAAGGGACCCAGGCAGCAGTATTTTTCAACTCCCCTCAGTAATTTTCATAAGTAGCCAATGTTGGAAAACACTGAGTTATAGACCAAGCATGGTAACTCACACTTGTAATCCTAGCACTCTGGGAGGCCGAGGCAGGAGAATTTCTTTAGTTCAGGAGTTCAAGACCAGCCTGAGCAGGAGTGAGATCCTGTCTCTACAAAAAATAGAAAATATTAGCCAGGCACAGTAGCACATGCCTGTAGTCCCAGCTACTCAGGAGGCTGAAGTAGGAGGATCACATGAGCCTAGGAGTTTGAGGTTGCAGTGAACTATGACTGCAGCCTGGTGACAGAGTGAGACTCTATCGCAAAACAAATAAGCAAACAAAAAACCCACTGAGTTATAAAAAGTTATCTCTCCTAGCATTGCCTTGGGCAACCATTGCTGCCTGATGGTGAAAATTGGCTGTACTAGTTCAGACCTCAGTGTAGGTGTCTCAGGAGAAAAACCAATGCAGCAGAAGGGCCCTGCTGGGGTAAGGAGTTGATAAAAAGAGGTGGACTTGACTCGGGGCCCATAGCTCAGTGGTTAGGGCACTGGCTACATACATGGGGGCTGGTGGGTTTGAACCCACCAGGGGCATGCTAAACAACAATGACAACTACAACCAAAAAATAGCCAGGCAGGGGTGGCGCTTTGGCTCAGTGAGTAGGGCGCTGGTCCCACATACTGGAGGTGGCAGGTTCAAACCCAGCCCCAGCCAAAAACTGCAAAAAATAAAAAAATAGCCAGGCATTATGGTGGGCGCCTGTAGATCCAGCTACTTGGGAGGCTGAGGCAAGAGAATCACTTAAGCCCAAGAGTTGGAGGTTGCTGTGAGCTGTGATGCCACAGTACTCTACCCAGGGCGACATAGTGAGTCTCTGTCTCAAAAAAACCAAAACCAAACATAAAAAAAAGAGGTGGACTCCAACTGGTCTTGGACAATCACTCCTCTACTATGTATTAAAACATATGGACTACGGTGAGAGATGTACTTTAGGGAAAAGTTAGAGCCTTAGAATAGGCTAGCCTTATAAAAGAAAAGTAATAATGAGCTAAGTGTTCAAGAAATTGGGGAGGTGGGGGAAACAGAACAATGGAAAAGGAGGAGGAAGGAAGAAAATAAATAGAAGAGCAGAAATCAATGCAACAGGAAATAAAGTGGAGGGAATTCTGATTAGTTAGGTTATTTGAGCCAGCTCACATTAAAAACAACTAAAGATGCTAGATAAGTTTTTTGTTTTGTTTTGTTTTGTTTTTTGGTAGAGACAGAGTCTCACTTTATTGCCCTCAGTAGAGTGCCATGGCATCACACAGCTCACAGCAACCTCCAACTCCTGGGCCCATGCGATACTCTTGCCTCAGCCTCCCGAGTAGTTGGGACTACAGGCGCTCGCCACAACGCCCAGCTATTTTTCTGTTGCAGTTTGGCCGGGGCCAGGTTTGAACCCGCAACCCTCAGTATATGGGGCTAGTGCCCTACCCACTGAGCCACAGGTGCTGCCTGGTAAAATGGTTTTTAAATATTCTTTTTTTTTTTTTTTTTTTTGAGACAGAGTCTCACTTTGTTGCCCCCAGTGGAGTGCTGTAGCATCACAGCTCACAGCAATCTCAAATTCTTGCGCTCAAGTGATCCTCTTGTCTTAGCCTCCAAAGTAGCTGGGACTATAGGTGCCCACCACAATGCCTGGCTATTTTTAGAGATGGGATCTTGCTCTGGCTCAGGTTGATCTCGAACCCATGAGCTCAGGCAATCCACCCACCTTGGCCCTCCAGAGTGCTAGGATTACAGGCATGAGGCACCTCACCCAGCCTTAAATATTCTTAAAAACACAGTAGTGGGCTCGGCGCCTGTGGCTCAATGGGCTAAGGCACCAGCCACGTACACCTGAGCTGGCGGGTTCGAATCCAGCCTGGGCCCGCCAAACAACAATGACGGCTGCAACCAAAAAATGGCCAGGCGTTGTGGCGGGCGCCTGTAGTCCCAGCTACTTGAGACGCAGAGGCAAGAGACTCGCTTGAGCCCAGGAATTGGAGGTTGCTGTGAGCTGTGATGCCATAGCACTCTATTCAGGGTGACAGCTTGAGGCTCTGTCTCACAAACAAAAAAAAAAAATCGGAAAATGAGCTAGGTATGGTAGTGGGGTCTATACTCCCAACACTCAGGAGACTGAGGCAGGAGGATTACTTGAAGCCAAGAGTGTGAGGTTACTGTAAAAGCTATGGTGCCACTGTACTCTAGCCAGGCAACATAGTGAGATTCTGGCTCTACAAAAAAAACAGAAAAATTAGCAGGGTGTGGTAGCATGCACCTGAGTAATCCCATGGGTCAGGAGGTTAAACAATAACTAACTTGAGGTATGTTAGTACTTTTTCTAGGATGAGTTTGTGAACTTGACTGCTCAGGCAGCAGGATCACTGGAATCCAGAAATTCTAGGCTATGGTAAGCTATGATAATACTACACTCTAGCCTTGGCAACAGAAGGAGACTCCATCTCAAAAAAAACCAAAACAAAACACAAAGCCCTGTCTAGGAAACAGAGGTCTTCCCCACTGCTCTAGTCTTAGCCTGAGTTCTCAAACATTTTTTTGCTGCTTCACTGATATCATTAAGCAGCAGGGCCTCTTACTTGGAAGTGGTCCGGATAGGCTTCAGGACATTCAAGCCATGGTGGTACTTTCCCTTGGGATGGTCCTCATCCAGGATTCGGATTTGAGAATGCATAGAGACGTCCAAAGAGAGGCCTTCTGCACGGGCTGCTGTTTCCAAAGCATCTTGGCATTCCACCTGTTCCACAGACAGGGAGAGAGGCAGGAGCACAATTAACATATGGGTGAGAGGCAAACCTAACTGATGTAACGGCCAACCAGCTTCATCTCCACTGAGTAATCCCACGGGTCAGGAGGTTAAACAATAACTCTGTACAGTATGAACCCATTAAAGAACATTCAGCTAGACATTTAAATTCTTTTTATTATTTTTTATTTTTATTTTTTTTGAGACAGAGCCTCAAGTTGTCACCCTGGATAGAGTGCTGTGGCATCACAGCTCACAGCAACCTTCAACTCCTGGGCTCCAGTGAGTCTCCTGCCTCTGCCTCCCAAGTAGCTGGGACTACAGGTGCCCGCCACAATGCCTGGCCATTTTTTGGTTGCAGCAGTCATTGTTGTTTAGCAGGCCCGGGCTGGATTCGAACCCACCAGCTCAGGTGTACGTGGCCGGCACCTTAGCCTGTTGAGCCACAGGAGCCGAGCTGACATTTAAATTTTTTTAACAGATTGTTCTTTGTTGAGCACCTTTAGGTTTACAGAAAAACTGAACAGAGAACATAGAGCATTCCCATATACAAGGTCAAGACAATTAAGTTCACAAACTCATCCTAGAGAAAGTGCTACAGACCTCAGTGCTGAGGATCACTCTGCTCACCAGATGGCCAAGCGTAGACACTGTAGTGAGATTCAGCAATGAGGTATGTTAGTACTTTTTCTAGGATGAGTTTGTGAACTTGACTGCCAGATCTCGTACCCAGTCTATTCCTATCCATTTTGCTTATTAACATCTTCCATTAGTGTGGTGTGTTGGTTACAACTGATGTGCCAGTGCTGATTCATTGTTATTAACTGAAGTCCACAGGTCATATTAGGGTTCACTCATTGTGTTGTGCGTTGTAAAATTTATATATATATATATATATATATATATTTTTTTTTTTTTTTGGTAGTTTTTTTTTTTGGCCTGGGCCAGGTTTGAACCCACCACCTCCTGTATATGGGGCCAGTGCCCTACTCCTTGAGCCACAGGCACCGCCCAAAATTTATATTTTTAATCACCAAATATTTTATCTTCTGTTTCTCAAAATGGACTGAGAGTCAATTACTTCACTTTTCTTTTTTCTGAGACGGAGTCTCACTATGGGTAGAGTGCTGTCACATGACAGCTCACAGCAACCTTCAACTCTTAGGCTTAAACAAGTCTCTTGCCTCAGCCTCCCATGTAGCTGGGACTACAGGCACTCACCACAACACACGGCTATTTTTTTTCTTTTTTTGTTGCAGTTGTCATTGTTGTTTAGCTGGCCTGGGTTGGGTTCAAACCACCAGCCTTGATGCATGTGGCCGGTGCCTTAACCACTGTGCTATGGGCGCCGAGCCCAATTACTTCACTTTTAACCGCAAATTCTACTGCTCATTTTCTATAACAAACGTTTCACAATTGGCCCCAATTAAATGGCTCTTGGTGCAGTAAGAGTCTCCTGTATCTCTCATGAGCACGGAGATCAGAAGGTGGGTCCTCACCCTGCTGCACAGCTAAAGAGCCCCACTCTGCCTCTCCTGTAGCATGAGGCAGAGGAACTATAGTTACACATTATTTACTACGAAGCTTATAAATGTTAATTAACTAGGTTAACAAAAACTACATGTAATTCAGGTTTGACTGTGTGTGGGGGGAAAGGGGGGACAAGAAGCTGAATACATCCATCCCATCTACTCTAGAATTACTCTAAAAATAATTCTGAAGGTAACACAAGGTTTATGCTTTCCTGTTGCAGAAGGAAAAGCTTCATTTTCCTCAGTTTCCATATTACCTTCCTTTTCTCTCTGAGCAGTGAAACTCAGATTATCACAAATATTTCCAACAATTATTGTGAAATAGTAACAATGGATAGACCCACACACACACACATTGAGGAAAAGTTAGTTGGTACAGCATCAACACACCACACCTTACACAAAGCAGAGTCTATGTTTATATACCACCTCTTTCCCACAAAGAACAGAGGCCACTCCAATAAAGAACTGAAAGGGTAGCTTTTGTGAATAGGGCTCACTGGATGCATATGCAGATCAAATACAGTAGCTTTAGTTCACAGCACAGTTATTTATCTTCAGATAAGAAACCTACTTGGTATCAGGCAAGTTTACAGCCCTGGAAAGCACAATAGTTTCCTTTTGTGAAAAGAAAGGTAGACCAGATTTCCAGAGACTAAGAGCACAGAGATGTACTGAGGACTGCTCAGCAAAGGGTTTTTCTTACTTTCAAGCTGCTTATGATCACAAAGGGAAAAAAAAAAACAAAAAAACTATTGGGTTAAGAAAGAATTAAGATACACTAAAAATATAAGCATGTATACTACAAGTGAGTGGTGGAGAGCTGGAATCTGCACAAAGTAGGTACAGAATGACACAAGGATTTTATTTGGATATGTATCCAAAGCTTCAGAAGATGATGATAGATTTTAAAAAGACCACTTCAGGTACACACTGTATTATTTGCCAAAACGGATTATATGTTGGGCCATAAAGCAAACTGCAATAAATCTCAAAAGACCTATTTAATACAGTGTATGGACTCTGACCACTTTGGAATTTTTAATTATAACTCAGTAATGAGAAAATCCTCAAACGCTCAGAAGTTGAGCAATACAATTCCAAATAATATAAATTTAAAAAGACATCAAAATGAGAACTAAAAAATATTTTGAACAGTAAGAAACTGAAAATCATCAAAATTCCTGGGGTACAAGTAAAGCGCAGCATAGAGTGAAATGTTATGGGTGATGTTGTTCAGACAGTTTCACTTTAATCATGGCCTCAGCCTGTCACAGCAACTTTAAACTCCTGGGCTCAAGTGATTCTTCTTGCCATAGCCTCCTAAGTAGCTAGGACTATGGGCACCTACCGCAATGCCCAGCTAATTTTCTATTTTTAGTAAAGGGAGGTTTTTGCTCTTGTTCAGGCTGGTCTCAAACTCCTGAGGTCAAGGGATCCACTGACCTCCAGCCTCCCAGAGTGCTAGGATTATAGGCATAAGCTATCACGCCTGGCCACTGAAAGAAATGTTGATTGCTTTAAAAGCATATATTAATAAAAAAAAAAAGAAGAAGAAAAATCAATGCTTTAAGCTAGGGGTAAACAAACATTTTCTCCAAAGGGCCAGATTGTAAATATTTTTTATAGGCCAAGAGACAAAAATCAAGGATATTTTATAGGTACCTCTATTACAAGAGAAAATAAATTTCCACAAAAGATTTATTGACAAAATTCAAATTGTAATACAGTACAATTGTTGTAATGCAGGCCTACTAATAAGAATGCAATTCTTTTATGGAGCAATAACTTTTCACTTAACTGGGGTTTAACTGGGTTTCTCTTTCATCAAAATCAACTGCAAATCTTCATCTGCTAATGCTGACTTGTAATGAGATTTTGCAATTTCATCTTTGAAAATGTCTTCACGAAGATAGGTGCTACCAAATACTGAAATCAATCCATAAGTACCTGATTTTTTTTTTTTTGAGACAGATCCTCAAGCTGTCGCCCTGGATAGGGTGCTGTGGCATCACAGCTCACAGCAACCTCCAATTCCTGGGCTCAAGCGAGTCTCTTGCCTCTGCCTCCCAAGTAGCTGGGACCACCGGCGCCCGCCACAACGCCCGGCCATTTTTTGGTTTCAGCCGTCATTGCTGTTTGGCAGGCCGGGGCTGGATTCGAACCCGCCAGCTCAGGTGTACGTGGCGGGCGCCTTAGCCCGCTGAGCCACAGGCGCTGAGCCCATGAGTATCTGATTTTAATTGAGCATATTTATCTCTTGGAAGGCCTTAAAGGATTTTATTATATTTTTCTCTTGTCATTTGCCTTTATCATGCCATTACAATGCTGATTAATCATTGCCAATTGAAAATTGGGTGGAAGCTACCAAATGGCACAATTAAATGGATTTTTTTATTGTGGCAAAAAATATCTAACATAAAATTTGCTGGCTGGTGCAGTGGCTTAATCCTGTAATCCTAGCACTTTGGGCAGCCAAGGCCAGAAGCTTAACACAAGTCTGAGCAACACGGTAAAAAAAAATGAGCCAGGTGTGGTGGTGTGTTCATATGGTCCCAGCTATTCCAGATGATGGGGCAGGAAAATTGTTTGAGCCAGGAATTTGAGGATGCAGTGAGCCATGATCATGCACTGCACTTTGACCTGGACAATGGAGCCAGATACTGTCTCAAAAAAAAAAAAAAAAAAATTATCATTTCAACCACTATTAACAGAACAATGCAGGGGCATTAATTATATTCACAATGTTGTACAACCATTGCCACTACCTATTTCCCAAAACAAATGGATCTTAAAATATGGAAATTTCCTTTGTACTTCACTGTGCTCTTAAAAACACTGCTGCAATCATAATTTCAGCTTAAAACTCTATTCACTACACATTTGTAGTGAAGGATCTTGCTTCTTGTTTTAACTTTTACCAGCATAAGCAATGTATAAAGCAGCTTAATGTTATTTATGATTAAAACATTAATTGTCATTGAAATTTACCACAGTACCATTTTACATTCTCACTAGCAAGGTATGAGAGATCTAGTTTCTCCACATCCTTACCAGCACTGGTACTGGGATTATTTTTTATTTTAACCATTCTAACAAACACGGTACAGTATCCCATCTTGGTTTTCATGTGCACTGCCCTAATGGCAAATGTTTACCAGCTGTTGACATTCTCTTTAGGGAAATGTCTGTTCAAGTCTATTGCCCACTGTCTTTTTCCTTTTTTTGAGACAAAGTCTCATTCTGTTGCCCTGGGTAGAGTGCTGTGGTGTCAGCTTAGCTCACAACACCCTCAAACTCTTGGACTTAAGTGATCCTCCTGCCTCAGCCCCACCCCCACTCCTGATTATAGGGAATATGGGCACCTGCCACAATGCCAGGCTAGTTTTTCAGTTTCTTAGTAGAGATTTGGGGGAAGGAGGGGTGTCTCGCTCTGCTTAGGCTGTTCTCCAGAGCTCAAGTAATCCACTCACCTCAGTCTCCCAAGTATTAGGATTATAATCATGAGCTACCATGCCCAGCCCTATTGCCCATCTTTTTTTTTTTTTTTTTTTAATTGCTCATCTTCTAAGTAGATTGTTTTCTTGGTATTGAGTTTAGAAAGCTTTTATACATTCTGGACTCCAGTCAGATATGTGATTTGCAAACACTTTCTCCCCTTTTCTGGCATACTTTTATCCTCTTAGTAGGTCCATTCACAAAGTAAAATTTGGGCCAGATGCAGTGGCTCATGCCTATAATCCTAGCACTCTGGGAGGCTGAGACCAACAGATCAATTGTGCTCAGGAGTTTGAGACCATGTCTCTATTAAAAATAGAAAAATTAGGCAGGTACAGTGGCATGTGTCTATTCTGAGCTTCTCAGGGAGGTTGAGCTAAGAGGATCACTTGAGCCCAGGAGTTTGAGGTTGCTGTGAGCTACAATGACACCAGATGACACCACTGAACTCTAGCCTGGGTGTCAGACTGTCTCCAACAAAAAAAGCAACATTTGTAATTTTGATGAAGTCTAAATGACTGACCTTCTTCTTTTATAGATTGTGCTTTTACTGCTATGTCTAAGAAATCTTCTAACCCTAGGTCATGAAGATTTTTTCCTAAAAGTTTTATAGTTTCACGTTTTACATTTAGATCTGTGATTCATTTTGAGTTAATTTTTGTACGAAGTATAAAGTTTAGGCAAAGATTCATTTTCTTTCTGCCTCAGATTGTCCAATTGTTCGAACACCATTCGTTGAAAAGACCACTATTTCTTCAAATTATTTCGTAACTATGCCAAAAACTCAGCCATACTTGTGTGAGTCTATTTCTGGACTCTGTTCCATTAATCTACAGTATTTGTCAGTCCCTGCACTAATACCACTACCTTGATTAAAACAGCTATAAAAGAAGTCTTAAAACAGGTAGTGTGATACCTCCAAATTTATTCTTCCTTTTAAAAGTTGTTTTAGCTATTTTGGTTTCCAAGTGACCTAAGTGCAAGGGTTAGAAAAGCTTTATAAACATCTCTTAATGTTTTAGAAGCATCAGAAAAGGAAAACTTGGTATGCCATCCATCGGTATGATACCATGAGAAAGGCATATTAGCACTAAGAGGAAACTAGAACATTCACAATCTTTCATTCCTTCTTTCAACAAATTAACTGACCAAGCACTTCTTATATGCGAGACTATTCCAGATGATAGGAACAAAAATATACCAATTCCTCTGTGTATAATACTTTCCTTATGTCTAAAATACCTAGTGACAGTTTTCACTTTCCTTATGTCTAAAATACCTAGTGACAGTTTTCACCAAAACCTTTTATTAATAGAAAAGTAACCAGACTTAATTAAAAAAACCACCCTCTGATTGCACGAGTTTTGTTCTTTTGACTGTATATAACAATGTCACGTTCCACCACCTTATTGGTAATAGCTTACTTCCTTTATTGGAAAATGCCAAATTCAAAGTCTGTTTAAAAAGATTTAAGTAAGAGTTGGCAGGCAAGCCTTCACTCCCCCAGGTTTCTTGTAAGAACTGTAGTGGCATTATCAAATGCCTATGACATGGCAAAGACTGAGGGCTTCCGTCCTGCCTTTGACTTTGGAACAAGGCTCTCAGTACAGTTTTATCCTGACAAATAAATGTACAGAGAAGTCTATATTGTTGATTTAAGAGAATCACAACTTGCCACAGTAAGCAACACACTCTCCAAGTCGCATTCCATTTTAGCTATTCTTTCCTAAACATTTTTGCTTCCCTCCCCAAGAAACATTTTTCCCAAACCGTCAAACTTATCATCCTCTCTTTACTCACTGCCTACAAAGTCTGACACTTAAGTTCACAAATTTGCCACCATGCCCTTACATGGGCAACATTGTACAAACTTGGTGAGGTTTCATAACCTTGGTATATCAGGGTCTCATGGCTATCTATGTTCATGTGAATGTGCTGAGTGTGTTCGTTATTCATTATTGTTGCTGCATGTTTTTGTGTGCCATCACGAGAATGTCAGAGTTTGAATTAGAGCAATGAACAAACATTGCATTTCTTGTTAAACTTGGCAAAAGCGGTGAAGTGAAATCAAAGACAATAGTCCAAGTTTATGGGGACAATGCCATGAAGAAACCAGCGGTGTGTAAATGGATCTCTGAGGGGAGAGAAAGCATCACTGATGAAGAAAGGTCAGGGCAGCCAATAACACAAAGAACTGATGAAAACATTTTAAAAAGTCAATCGAATAGTATGTCAAAATCATCAGCTGACTGTGAGAAGCATAAAGGTAGCAGACCAAAGAAACATCAATAGAGAAATAGGAAAATCTTAACTGAAAATCTTGGTATGAGAAAGGCATGTGCAAAAAGGCTCTGGAAGGAGCTCACCAATGAACAAAAAAAATAAAAGCAAAGAGTTCGCTAGCATTATCTGTTGAGAGAGTTTTTACCAGTGAACAAATAACCCATATTGGAACACACTCCCTACTCACCTCATCTGGCCCCCAATGATTTTTTTCTTTACGCAAAGATAAAAGAAACATTGAAAGGAAGAAATTTGGATGACATTCAGAACATCACGGGTACTACAACAACAGCTTTGGTGGTCATTACAGGAAAAGAGTCCCAAAATTGCTTTGAAGGGCAGATTAGGAGCTGGCTGCTGAGATTTGGTGCATAGCTTCCCAAGGCAAGGACTTCAAAGGTGACTACAGTGATATTCAGTAATGAGGTATGGAGCACTTTTTCTAGGATGAGTTTGCAAACTTAATTGTCAGACCTTGTATGTCAGGAAAATGAAATATCCGATAGGAATATGAGGACCTGATCCCAGATCTTCTTTGTAAGGGAAACATAGTTCCACTTCATATTCGCACCCAGTTCCTTCAGGGATAGGATTCTCAAAACAATAAGCAACAGGTATGTAGCTGTTGGCAAGAATGCTCACATGTTAACATTAAAAAAAAAAAAAAAAGGCTCAGCGCCTGTAGCTTAGCGGCTAAGGTGCTGGCCACATACAGTGGGGCTGGCAGGTTCGAATCCAGCCCAGTCCTGCCAATCAAAAATGACAATTGCAACAACAACAACAACAGAAAAAAAACAGGCACTGTGTTGGGCGCCTGTAGTCCTGGCTACTTGGGAGGCTGAGACAAGAGAATCGCTTAAGCCCAAGAGTTTAAAGTTGCTGTGAGCTGTGATCCTGTGGCACTCTGAAGAAAAGAAAAAGAAAAAGGAATTCTCTTATTCCCAGAAAACCATTTTCTTTTATAAACTTAATATGTTAATACCTCCTTAGGCAGAATGTTCCCATAGTTGGAGGCCATAGTGAAATACAGTGATTTCAAACGTGGATTCTAGAAGGCAAATGTATCACAGGTTTGAATGCTGACTCCGCCAGTCCTCAGCATGTTATCAGAAGACCACTTTAAGTTTCAGTTTAGTCATTTTCACAATGGTGCATGCCACATAGAGTTGAGAAGAATTAACAGGATAATGAAAAGTGCTTAGTAAAGTATTGCGTATATAATAAAACACTTAAACACATTAACTATATTTCCCAAATGTATCTTTTCAATAAAACTCAGAGCCCATCTCAACTATTTCCTCTTTCCTTTAGCTTTCCTGGACTCTTTGAAACTCAGGGAATGTATTTCCTCCCTCCTATGTCTTCCCTGCAACCTACACTCCTGCAGTAAGATGCTCGAGGGCAAGCTGTCTCACCACTTACCTCCCTGGCTCCAAGCACAGTCTAGAGCTTGGCACCTATTAGGCAAAGGTCTACTAAAATACCTTCCTATTGCCTCACAAGTCTGCATTAGTATCATTTAATGTTATATAATATACCACTAAGGAGATCTTAATCATTCAACTTCTATTTAGATTCTCTAGATGTCTGGCTTTTTATTAACAGTATAATAAACAATTATAGTTTATTTTTCTCCTTCTGGATTATTTAAGATAAATTCCATCAGTGAGGTTATAGGATTAAAGAGTATAGCTCCAGCTGGGCGTGGTGGCTCACACCTATAATCCCAGCACTCTGGGAGGCCGAGGCAGGTGGATCACCTGAGCTTGTAAGTTTGAGACCAGCCTGAGCTAGAGGGAGACCCTACCTCTAAAAATAGCTGGGCACTGTGGTGGGCGCCTATAGTCCCAGCTACTGAGGAGGCTGAGGCAAGAGAATCGCTTGAGCCCAGGAGTCTGAGGTTGCTGTGAGCTATGATACCACAGTACTTTACCAAGGGTGAAAAAGTGAGACTCTGTCTCTGGGGGGTTGGGGGGAGGAAGAGTGTAGCTCCAATGAGACATACAGCCAGTTTGCCCCAATTAACTTTATTATAGAGGCTGGGCGTAGTGGCTCACACCTATAATCCTAGCACTCTAGGACGTCGAGGCAGGTAGCTTGCTTGAGCTCAGGAGTTTGAGACCAGCCTGAGCAAAACTGAGACCCCTATCTCTAAAAAAAGAAAGGAAAGAACCGAAAACGGGGAGGGGGGGAGAGAGAGAGAAAGGAGAGGAAAAGGAAGGAGAGGGGAGGGGAGGAAAGGAAAAGAAAAGAAGAGAAAAATAACTGGGTATTGTGGTGGGCTCCTGTAGTCCCAGCTAGCTATTAATTGGGAGGCTGAGGCAAGAGGATCACTTGACCCCAAGAGTCTGAGGTTGCCATGAGCTATGAAGTTACCCTGGCACTCAGGGCACAGAGTGAGACTCTGTCTCAAAACAAACAAACAA
>CAUYON010157564.1:0-17554 GCA_963573935.1 Arctocebus calabarensis
CCCCCCCCCCCCCCCCCCCCCCCCCCCCCCCCCCCCCCCCCCCCCCCCCCCCCCCCCCCCCCACCCCACATGTTGCCACACCAGGGGGTGTTCTCAGGCGGGAGAGAGACCAGGTGCCAGATGTAGCAGCATCCTCCTCGCTCCCTTCTCACATCATTTTCTGACTCTTGGTAAAGAAAGTCCCTTTCTTATACGCAGGAAGAGAGGGGAGAGAGTCTTGGGGATGCAGGGACACCATTCATCTTCTCTGAGGGGATGGACACATGATTTTAGGGGGGGCAGAATTGAAATCCAGAGTCTGAAGCAGAGACCAAAGGACAGAGACCAAACGTGACTGCCTGTTTGCAGGCAGGCGCCACGTGATTGAAGGAAGCAGGGATACCCATCGTGGGGAGCTGCAAAGCATCACGTCCAGATGTGGTCAGGGAGGTTCGCAGGATGGACGACGGTCTGATGAGTGAGTGAGACACGCACGCCTGTGGCGCACAATAGGAAAATCAATAGTGAGTGGAAGTGAAGGAGTTTTAGTTGGGTTTTATTGAGCACCAGGAAGACAAACTGACTTTTGCAGTGGTTTCGACTCTATGTTAATGGCGCTTTATAAAAACTACAGTACAGGATTTGGGCGGTGGCAGAGGGTGGGGGAAGTGCACAGTAAAAGTTGCCGGCCAGTGTGTGCAAGTGCACACATATACACAGGGGAGGGGAAGGAGAATGGACTCAGCACCAAGCGTTTTGTGGTTTGGAAGTCTATGACGACGTGTTCTATAGTTTTAGATGCATACATATTTTTTTATTCTGGACTGTCAGAAAGCAAGGGGTTTCGTCTGTTTGTTCTCACCACCCTCCAGTTCCTTCTTCCTTTGCTTTGCTCTCTTTCTACTGTGGCTTTATTAGGAATTCCCTTCGGTTTAGGGGAAGAGAGAGAGAGAGAGGAGCTGGAGGGGGAAGAAACAAAACTGGCTCTTGGCTGGCCGCCACAGCATGGGCCCAGCAGCCTCCTGCGAGCACTGCCCCAGCCTTCTGTTTTCTTAAGCACGGCTACCCCCACCCCCAGCCCCCACCATGCCCTCTTTTTTCCTAACAGGGCCAAGGGAGGCTGTTTCTACCCTTATAACCCCCTTTTTTCCCTTCCTGTTGTTTGAAGAGAATCTTTCCCTCTCTCTCTTTTCTTGAGGCTGGAGGGCTAGAGCAGTGACTTTCTCGGAGCTGGCCTCCCCTCTTCTCCCCCAACCCCCTCCCTCACGAAGGGTTCATCCAAAGTTCGAATCCAGACTCTGAACAAAGTGGCGCAGACCTTTTCCTGACTCCTCACCCTTTGTCCTCATCACTCAGTGACAGACAGGAATCAAATGCTGAGGACCCAGCCTGCAGAGGGGCAGTGGGGGAGGGAGGAGGAAGGAGAAAAGTTCCCATTAACTCGCTGGGCCCCGTAACAGCCACGGAAAGGGGGGGTGCGGCCCGAGAAAGGATTTTTGTTTAAGTTTCCCCAGGCACACACTGAGCTTTCCCAAGTTGTTTGCAGATGGTTTCATCTGGTTTCTGTTTGCAGAGAGGAGAGTAGGGGATGATCAGTAAGGGGGGGGTGGGTTGAGATGCAGGGGAGAGAAGAAACTAGAAAATGATACCTTCATTGCTTTATCTTGAAGCCGAGACCATTTGAGCATTCTGATCCTGCTGTGAGAAAACAAATTCTCTGGGATATAAGCCTTCACCTTTTGGAGGTGGATTACACTTTGCGGGACACCGGAGGGCCATAGAGCAAATTACTTCTTCCAGAGTGCTAAATGATCCCCTGGTGCCCTGAAAAGAGACCGTTTACCTCCAGAAGGTGAGTCGTCTATTGCCAGAGAGTGGAATATTGGCTGTCATGCCGGCACATCCATCCATCCTGCCACATCCCTGAGAGGTATTTAGGGTGGAGGAGATATTATCCACCTGTCACCATGAAGAAGGGGGGTAACAAACGCCTTTCTGATTCCTGTTCCTGAGGTCGAATCATTGCAGAGGGAAGTAAAATGACTTTTCCAAGGTCTTCTAGCCAGTCAGCCACTGAGGGAGTTAGATTGCTATTCCATTGCAGAGCTTTTGTTCTTCAGATAAAAATAAGCATCTTAGTGTTCCCATGGAGCCTCCCATCGAGTGGCTGGTGGTAGAGATACCTTGGCTGCCTTCACGGGGAGGAAGAGGCCCTGTGGAGGAGGCTTTCATGGTGATCGGCCAAGGGCTCACCGGCCTGCCCTGTGGTTCTGTGCTCTGAGCTTGCTCGGGCTGAGTGGACTGCTTGCTTCCCTCTTCCCACCCCGGTTTCTAATCACCATTGACCCCCCTCCCCTCAGGTAAACAAGCTGCTAGTGGGAAGTGAATAATGGGGCCTAAATTGGCCAGGAGGAAGTTAAATCGCTAGGTGCCATTTTGGGTGATCTTGAATGAGGACAACAGTGTGAAATCACGCTTGGCTTTGTGACCAGAAAAATCTATATTACCGTTTTTGCACCTACATCTTCACAATCCTATTGGCCCCTATGTAGTTCCTGAAGGTAGTTGCTGTCCCCTAGCCTTTTGCAGTTGGGGGGATTAGAGGAATTGGGAGTTTGGTCTATTGGGGTGAACAAGGACTTGATATGAGGATTTATTAAATAAATATTAAATACACTACAATACAATTTACAATATTAAATATTAAAGATAAATAAAGAATAATATATACTCTTTGGGTGGATGATGCTGAGGAAGTTTGATGTTCAGACAGATCTTTGAATGCATGATTACACTCCTAGACGTGTATTGAAGTTTTATGTGTTACCGCCACTGCACACCATCTCCTGTGTGTTCCTATGTTATTTTGTTTAATCCACACAACAGTCCTACATGGTGGGAATTATTATTGCTGCAAAAGTGAGGAAACGGAGGCACAGAATGGTAGAAATAACTTTTTTAAGGTCAGGTTAGTTCATAGTTTATTATCATGGGAAGTATGGTACATTTTCAATGAACTATTTTTGTAAAATCGCTCTGTTCTCAAAGAATTTTGAAATCAAGGAAAAACCTATTAGTTAGGATCTGGGATAACTCGGCTTCTGAATCATTTCAGGTTAAGTTGAATGAACACTTAACCTTTTTGCACGTGGAAAAAGGAACTTTCTAACTATATTTGCATAAGTGGTGTGCATGTGAATGTTTAGCCTACTTAAGATAGTAAACTTTTCAGCACTAACTGCAGCATTTGCATACAATAAATGTTTTAATTACTAATGATCCTTGCCAACTAATTAAAAAGTGTGTCTGTCATGGCACTGCGTTCTTGGCAGCACTTTTATTGATGATGATTTTGTGTGCATATTTGAATAATACAATGACATTTCTTTTTCACTGTTTCCTAACCTGGGCTTTTTGTGGCAGAACATTCTGTTAGCAGACTCTGCCGGTTTTCTGATCCTGCCAGGAGAGAAACAGAGAGATCCAGGCCCTGCCCTCAACCCAAGAGTAACGTGGTGATAGTGTCTGCGTCCGGTGCTGTGATATTTTCCCGGAACCTTTTTTCTGGTGAGCTTGTAAAGGCATCTGCAAACCTGGGGCTTTCTGTGGAACAGGGGTGCTGAGCTGCTGCACTTCGATGCAGTCTAGACTTTCCACCTCCCCTGTGGCACTTTTGGCAAGTTGACAGGTATAATTGATGAGTTATTCTAAGAATGTGATTCCTGAGTAACTCTAGAGTGGAGTGACTGTGTGTCTGAGCTGCTAATGTGGCTGGAGGAAAGGCTGATGATGGGGGTGGGGGCTGGGAAGCTGGAGGGAGATGGGGAGGAGAGTCTTTGTTCAAACCCACTTGTGTTCTGAGTCTGTAGTTTTGAGAGAAGGTGGCAACAGAGAATCCTAGCTCCCAGAATCCTCTTAGGGCTCGTGGTTGAGAGTCTTAGAGTCTGCATGGGGCTTTTCTAGTTCATCCCAGTGTGTGTCCTAGGAAGGGAAATAGAAACACTCAGCTCTGACTTATAAACTTCCCTGCCAGCCATTTCGGTTGCTTTCATGGGAGTTCACAAAGCAGCTTCTATTGCTTCGGATCTGCCTAGTTGCCCAGATGGCCAAAGTTATGATTGTCTCTGGCTGGCTGTTTAATTCTTGAGTCTGCAAAGCTGTTGGAATGTTGAGAAAGGAAGAGTGGAGGCCTCAGATGGTTATTTCTGATTGTCTCTGGGGATGAGCAGTGTCTGAGGGTGTCACTGGCTGCAGAGGCCTTTGCCCAGAGTTGTCTAGCCTGGTTTGGGGGAATGGAAGGACATGGCCTTGCTGGCCTTGGCGTGGCACCTCCACACAGAGTTGGAAAGCGCTACAGAATGACCACAGCTGGCCCCCCAGGCGTCAGAGCCTGTTGCTCCTCTGGCTTTAAATTCTGTCTCTTGGGAATCCCTTCTTCCCCCACCTCGATCCTAAGTGGAGTCCCCCTCGCGTCCTCCCGTACCCCAATCGCCACGTCTCTGGCCTTGCTGACAGTAAGACAACCCCCTAGATTTTCTGTTGTGAGCTCAGTTATGACAGAATCCTCTCTTCCTCTCCCCCAAAATGGTAATTAACACTTCCCTATGATTTGTAGCACACAACCCTTAGATTCTTTTAAAACCCAACCTACCTATTTATACATCCAGATACCATCCATGTTATTGGATTGTGACTGCCAGGAGGCTACTTCTACTTTTCAGGTGTTAGGTGGACCCCAGATGCCAAGGTTGCATCAGAAGAATTAAGCTGTGCCCCCAAAGGTTAGCAGTATTGTGTCTGCCCCAATATTCTCTCCTCTTTTTCCTGATGGGAGGAATTAATCACATAGAAAGAGGTAAGTATAAATTCCAGCTTTATTGGTAGCTGGGATAACCTGAGGTCAATTATTTAACTTCAGGGAGGCTTTGTTTTGTTTCAGTTTCATCTGTAAAATACTTAGCTTATCTCTAAAAGTCGTTGAGGGGGCTAGAAAAATAATGAAAGGATAGCCAGAACTTTACAAAAAATATTGCTAAGATTCTTCTTTCCTTTCTAGCTTTTACTAGGTTGAAAACACACCTAGTAAAAATCGTGTGCTTCCTGTAAAGTATAAAGTGCCTCGTGCTTTGGGGACTAAGGTGCTTTTCACACATAATGCAGGCACTTATCGTTATTATATCAGTTTCTTCCCTGGCTCTGCATGACTGTTCTAAGAATCTCTTGCTCCCCAGAGGTTCAGCTCCTGATTCTCTCAGAGTTCATTCATGCCTATGAGCTTGGTAAACTGTAAGGTGAGGCTGATGTTCTCTTCCTTTGGGAGAAGCTTCACTTTTCCCACCCTTCCTTTCCTTCCACCTGTCATTCCAGTTTGCTGTTTCTTGGTTCACCCTACTAGGGATTAATAGCATAGTGTGATTATTGTAATAACTTAATTTCTAGAGCACTTTATTAATTTCAAATCACTTTCCCATTTCATCTCACATCAAAGGTGGCCTTACCCCCATTTTAGAGATAAGGAAGTTGAGTCTATAAAGAAAAGATTTAAATCCTATTCTGCTTCTAACTTGCTGTAGAAAGATTGCTCAGACGCTCAAGATGAAACACAGAATGTTAAAGCTGCAGTAGAAACTTTGGAGATCATTCACTCTAGCACTGAGAAAACAAGAGATACTTTAAGTGTAAATAGGAACATTTTTTAATTCCAACTGCCTCATTACAAAAGTAAAAGGAGCTATAGACGTGGTAGCTCGCGCCTGTAATCCTAGCACTCTGGGAGGCAGAGGCTGGTAATTTGCTTGAGCAGGAGTTTGAGACCAGCCTGCGCAAGAGCAAGACCCCATCTCTACTAAACTTAGAAAAAACTAGCTGGGTGTTGTGGCAGGTGCCTGTAGCCCCAGCTATTCAGGAAGCTGAGGCAAGGGGATCACACTTGAGCCCCCAAATTTGAGCTTCCCGTGAGCTAAGACGCTACAGCACTCTACCCAGGGCACAGACTGAGACACTTTCAAAAAGAAAAAGAAATAGGTGAAATTAATTTAAATAAAATATATTCTAACCTATCCAAAATAGTCTTTTAACATGAAATCAATACAGAAATTATAAGTGAGAGATCTTATGTTCTTTTTTATATTGAGTCTTCAAAATTTGTCATGTATTCTACAAACCATCTCAATGTAGGCCAGCCATATTTCAAGCACTCACTGGCCACATGTGATTAGTGTCTGCCTTCTTGTCCAGTGTAGATCTAGTTTAACTATTTAATTTTATAGACAATGAGGTGCGGAACTATGATTAACTAATAAGTGGCAGAAGTGAAACAAGTCTCCCTTCAGAGCCCTTTCCATTATGTTGTCTTTCACCTGACTGTCTTTACTATGAAGACAAGGAACCTGGTTTCTGTTCATAATTTTACTTAATCCCTCCTATATTCTATAGCTGGGTCTCAGAGTGGTTTCCACTGTTATCAGATTGTAAGACGTTGCCATGTCTGTCCCAGAATTTATACTGTACTTTTTCTGATAGCAAAAGTAATGAGCTTTCTGATTCCTAAGAATATAGTTGCTTTAGGGTAAATGAAATTCTGTTTTGCAAAGTGCCCATCACTGGAACTCCTCTTATACAAACCTATGGATTTGGGCAAAATTCTCCCTTAAGATCCCTGGAAACTGTGAGCAGGGCCTTTGGCAGAGAACTCAGGTGAGCCAAGTGGGCAGTGCCAGGAGGGCAGTTTTCAGTAATGGTCCCACGGTGGCAAGCTGGCTGTGAAGCAGTTGAGGATGACATGAGTGATGGCTCTTCAAGCTAAAACTGAGCAGCCGTCATAGAAAACAAGGTCAGTCACCTGGCTGGAATATGACTATGGGAGCCTTCTTTTAAAGGAGAAGGGGAGCCATTTATTAATCCCCACTTTTGGCATGATATGTGTGATTCATTTGCTCATTGTCACCACCCAGCTCACCTTTGCTTTTAGCAGGTGATCCCCAAACTGATATGATTGTTGTATATTTACTGGCTTCCAGAAACTGCCAGTAGGAAATCTTATTTATGTAGGGGCTGGCTATGGTTATGATTATTGACAGCCATTATTATAAACATCATTATTATTTAGTGTTAATCAACAACTGTATGAAAGGTGCTCTAAAGAACACGGAATTAGACCCTGTCTTTGAAAATGAGCTCATAAGAAAAGAATGACAGAAAGAGACACTCAGCCTGGGATAGCTAGGAAAAAATACATTCTAGGGAAATATAGCTGACAAAACAGCTCCAAAGGGTTATAATTTTGAGGGGTTTGGCGGAGTCCAATATGGTAGACTGAACACATATTAGAAAAATGGAAAGTAGAATTTCCTAATAAAATAAAGTCAGTTACTTTAGTCCAGTTTTAATATCTGATTAAGTTGTAAAAATCAAATATAAGGCAAAAGTTGGGCATGTTTTGGTTTGTTTTATTGGCATTGGCATGCAGGGTTTTTTTTTTTTTTTTTTTGGCTTCTCAGCTTTGAACTTTAATGCATTAATAAATCAAATATCTTTAACAACTGAAGTAGCCCCTTGAAATGTTTTCCATGAAAGCATCTCAGGGGTCTCATGTTGACATATATAAATCCAGGTTTGAATCCTTGCAGAATCACATGGTAAAATGGGGCCCCATTTCCTGCATGATAAAAATCCCCACTCCTTGAGACGGTGCATGCACTTTTTAGTTCATCATAATCCCACCTCCCACACACATCTCTAATTTACCCTTACATGGCGGGGCCTAACAAAGGCAGTTGCCATTTCAACTTGTATATCTAGAGTGGTGGATTTAACCAAGGGTGTTTGGTTTTGCAGGGGCCATTTTGCAGTATCTGGGGACATTATTGGTTGTCCCATGAAGGCTCATTTTTATGACATTTTAATGAGCACTATCTGAGTTTTTAAGTGACTTTTTGAGTATTACCACAGTCATGGTTATAGACCGCCTGTGATATGCCAGTTTATTGGATCTAGTGGGAAAAGTACCTGTTTGTACCTGTTTGTGGGACAGTAACTTCTGTTTCATTCATCCTGATTTTAGATGCAATATTTCTTAACTTTCCAGGTTTAGTTTTCATATGTATAAAATAAATATAATTATGGCATTAGAGTATATTAGGAACTAAGGCATTATTATTTCTACCATTATTACTCTGCTCTTTGTTTCCAAACTTATATTTGAGCTTTTAAACAACTTTTTATTGCTCAGTTTTTCTAAAATTAAAAAAAAAAAAATTTCCCAGGAAGAACTTAGAGCTCAGATAAGTTTGGTGTTTGGCTAAAGTCACACAGCAAATAGGTGATTAAGTGGTCAGCTGGGGTATGAGGCTCAGTCTCCTGTATGGACACTGCACCCTCTGTCTTTTATTGGGTTTCTTGAAGTCCTGGGCGTTCAGTTCCAGGATTTAGACTTTAAGCCTTGGTCTTTTGAAAAACTCTTATTAATAGTTGCCACACATTTCTGCGAGGTTCCCAATTCCTGGATTTCTGGTTTTATTTGTGTCTTAGTCAATTTTCTGTTGCTATGACAGAATACCACAGATTGGGTAATTAATAAAAACAAATTATTCTGCTCACAGTTCTGGAGGTTAGGAAGGCTCAGAGCATGGTGTCCGTATCAACTGGAGAGAGTCGCCTGGTGCTTCCTAACACGGCAGAAGGGCAAGAGCAAAATAGTCAGAGGGAGTGCACTTCCACGATAACAAAGTCAGTCTGTGACAGCAGTGTTAATCCACTCTCATCCATCCATTAGGGCAGAGGGGTTAAGTCTCCAACTTATGGACTTTTGGGGGACACATTCACATTATAGCAGTTTGTTTTTGGCTGGCTCCTAGAATAAGAATTCTTTTCCACTTTGCTGTCTTTTCCTTTTCCACTTCCCTTTTCCCCTTGCTTTATAAGGTGGTGGAGACCAGAGCTGGAGAATTTCAGACAGGAATTAGGTGGAGACAAAGGCAGGTTGTGGAAGGACTACGTCCCTGCCTCCCCCTGTCACGTGTCTCATGGCTTCTTTGTGTATCTCTTCCCTCTACCCATGTGCATGGAGGCTTATGAACATTCTTTGCTAGAAGGGGCATTCACTGGAGGCAAACAGTTCAGTGCCCGAGTTTTCTGAGGAGTACACTAGTGTCCAGTGATACTTTGTTGGATGACTGGAGCCCTTAGTATGTAATAAAGTCCTTGAAAACCCAGATTAGGTTTGGGTTTTGGCGTTTATTCTTCTTTCTGGGTAGCAAGCTCCACTCTTCCCAACAGCACTCTGTCTTTTTTACCCTTTTCAACTTTCCGAAGGGCTACTTGGGCAGCCAGATTTTTCATAAAGAGCCTCAGACCTGAAAGAACTTGACAATTGTGTAATACCTTGGAGTGTACCACACATTTCATTTATATTATCAGATGTGACCTTCCGAACCACCTGGAGGTAGGTAGGACAGGTATCATTATCCCCCTTTTACATAAAAAGAAACAGAGGTTCAATGACCCCCAGGTAATTCAACAGGTATGTGGTTGAGCTTGAATTTGAATCCTGGTGTGATCCGTGGTCCCAGTCTGTGTCTTTACCAACTCCACCCTGAAGGTAGACAATGCTGCCTGGTATGTCTTTACCCCAGACCCCATTCTCTATCTCTTTTTTGGTCCTGATTTGTTAGCAAAGAAGAGTGTTTCTGCGGGTAGCCTTATCAGTTTGATTTCTTTGTCTCCCTTTTCATTCTCTCCCGATAGATCTCACGCCTCACACCTGCTAACGTGCCCCCTCTGATACCAGGAGGAACTCTAGTTCTCCCTAACTTGCAGAATTCTTTCTCAGTAGATAGATCCTGACCCACAGTCCCCTTCTACTGTGTGTCCCTCCTAAGCCCCCCTTTTTGTTCCCTTTCTCTTTCTTCAGTCTGCAACTGCTGGGCAAATATTTAGCTTGTTATTTTTTTACAGTATTCCCATGTGAATCTTTTGTCAGTGGCCTCTTCCTAATTTCAGTCCTTTCTGGGGAAGGGTTAATAGTTCAAACCCATCATTTTTCTTTTGAGGGCTGAGACTTACAAAAGCTGCCTGGAGTGGGACTGTCCCTCAGGGTGGGGGAGGAGGCATAGGCCTGGGGTGGGGATATCTGGGAATGGAGTTTGGATGCCTGGTGATTGTGGGGACACTTGTCTTGTTTCTTGCCCTATTATATAAGAAAAATGCTTAGGGAAGCTTAGACTAAATGGGTCATGCCCTTGTAGAAGTCTACTGCTGGAGTAAAGACTGGAAATAATCTTGGTGTGTGTTCTTTCTTCATTTCATTTTTCCTTTGGTTTGCTAAGCAAAGGGCAGGCTTTGTACAACACCCCTCTCCCCCGGTTGTTTTCCCCCCCTTCCTTTTCTTAAAAAGCTTCTGTGCTCTTTTGAAACAAGTCAACAAAAGTTGAAGCCAGTGTGTCTGTAACACAGACATCATGAGCAATTCTTTCCCAAAGTAAATGTTAATTCACAGCTGCCAATTTACGAAAACCCAAATCATCCTGGCCATGTGAAGCACTTCTCGTTGGGGAGTTTTCAAGCACCAACGTTGAAAACTTTGAATAGGCAGTTTTTATTTCCTAAATCTCAGTTTAGTTTGTTTGGACTGACAATTGTGAATATAATTATGGAAAAGTTTGGATAGGATACATGAATCAAGACTGTCCTAAAAAAAAAATCGAAGAGGTATTGCCACTGTTAAGGTTAGACTAAAACAGTGAAAATGTTGGGGACTTAAAGTATTTTACTGCTTTCTAACTGAAGTCTGCTTGCATCACCTCTCCTACCACACAAGGCAAACAGGGCTCTTAGCACTTTGCATTGCCCAGGCACCACCATGCCTCTTTAAACACAGCATAGTTTAACTGGTTACAGCACTGGGCCAGTAAACACGTGATTAGGGGGTTAATCCCTTGTGGGCCGTTAGTTTACTGTATTCATTGGTTACAGACTCCATCCCTAAAGTGGTCTAACCATCCCATCCTGTTCCCTTCAGCTCATGTGGATCACAGTTAATCCAGCAACTGGAATAATCCAAACAGCACACTTTTGATAGACCAGAGGTTATCATCTTCATGCCTGAAGAATGGCTCACATTTCAAAAAAATTTGAGACCCCTTTACCCCTTCAGAGTAGCAGTCATTGAGATGAACTGAACCCGCCCCCTGTTTCAGAACTTAACCAGATGTGTGATTCAACAGCAACCACCTTTAGAGTCCCAGAGCTAAGAAAACAATAAAATGTGGAGTGAGAAGGAAGGTAACTGCCGTTCTTTCTGAGACATCTGAGATTCCCTTAGAAGACTCTTCCCTGGAGTTTTGTTCACTTCCAGGTAAGCCTGTTGTGAAGGTGATAGGAATTTTACTACATTCCATGGGAAAAAGGGGAAAGGAACCTAAGTGGGGCTGGGGCTTGCACCTCTCTTTGGTGGAGAAACATGCAAATACTCTTTCCTAGAGCAGGTGGGAAGGAGGGAGTGTACAGACTTTAGCTTAGCTTCTGGTAGCAGGGTCTTCTGTCCTTTGGAACAGGAATGGCAATGCACCTTACCCAGCTCCTTGAGTACAAGCCCTTCTTCCCCATCCCTGCCCCTTGCCTCACGTTGAGCTTTCTGGACATTTCCCCCTTTTTCCAGGGAAGATGAAATGTTGCAGTTGGGTACTAGGAAGATGAGACCCTTTAGCCTGTGGGATTAACTTCCCACATAGCACATTCTAGAGAGACTTGAGACAGCAACTTTAAAAGGGTAGTTAAAACACTGCTCTCCTCTTCACACTGAGAGAGGGAACTGCCTTCTTCCCAGACCTGAGCTGAGAGTAGTGACCAGCGCCCACTCAGCCTCTGTACTCCAAGGGTAGCCATCCAGCTATGTGGCTTCAGTAAGGTTAATCCTCAGTGTTAATCCCTTTAGGTGAAGCTGTTAGTTAAAACGTAATCTGTTTAGCCTCCCCTTTCCAATTCTCCTAATTCTGCCAGTGGAGAGGGGGTGCAGGACTCCTGTGTTTTGGCAGAAACTAATCTTCCTCGTGCCCTTGGGACAAAAGCTGCCTAACCAGTTCTAGGCCCTAGTTTGTTAAAACCCGGGTTGTTCATAGTGCACGTAGGTATGGGCCAAGGAGAAACAAAGCTGGGGAGAGTGACAAAGGCTGGCTGAAACGAATGCTGAAGAGTCCCACCCTCCAGGCCACCCCCACCCCCAGCTAGGTTTCAGCTAGGTTTCACTTTCTGCAAGCAGAGTTATTCTCTTAATCCTTTTTTTTTTTTTTTTTTAATTTGGTCTCTCCTTTAGCACTCAAGGAAACTGCTCCACAAGGATTGTTTTAGTGGGTTTTAAATATTTTTTTAATGTTCTTGTTTATTTAAATTTCCTGAATTAGAGTCTGGGTATATGGGAAGAGTTCCTGCCTTTACCTTACATGTGTCCACCCACTTAGATGCCCCACTCAGACACCCCACTTACCCACGGACACAGACCTTTTGTACGTCCCCATGTGCACCCGTGTACCCTTGCACCACCCTGGCCAGCCTCTCCACAGCTTCTGGCCAGCGGCTTCACTCTTCCACCTTCTCAATCCACCCCAAATCCCCAAACAGACAAAAAAAAAAAAGTAGGGAAATTGCTCACTTGCACGCAAGGGCTCTAGCCTTTGAGGGGAGCTCTCTAGGCACCTAATTTCTCTTAGATTTCTTTCTGTCCTCAGAGGTCTCCAAAGGTACTTGTAGAATGTTTGCCGTTAAACGGTTGTAAATTAGGGGCTGCGTGTATGAAGCGTTAATGAAGGCTGCGATTGGAACCATTCCACATCCCTGGCTGGCAGGTTTGCAGTCCAAGAAGTCGCTCGCCAGAGGCCTGAGTTCCTGAGTGTCGGGTTTCAACTCTCCTTCTCTCTTTTTTCATTTTTTCTTCTGCAGCTATTTTTTCTCCTTCTTCCTTATCATCCATCTCTTTCCCTCATTCTACCAGACCCACTCCACCCCAACCCCTTTGGATTTTTCTAAAAGCAACCACAAGGAACAGGGTGAGAATAAGGAGGCCAGGGAAGCAACATTTCTTTCTTTGCTGCGGAAATTTCTTTCTTCTCTTCTTCTTTCTTTGTGCTTGCTTCATTTCTTCCTCTTTAAGCCGGGGTCGGAACTGTTGCTTGCAAAAGAGAAGAATTTTGAATAACCGCCTGAATTCAACAGAATGTAGAGAAAGAAATTTCAGGTCTGTCCCACCTGTACTAATACTTTTAACTGTATTAAAAGTCAAAATTAGAGCAGAATAATGTACCTTTGTCCTGGAGAGCCTGGCCAGGTATAGCTAGAGACCATCACAGCGCTGATATATTTAACTGGGGCGAGGGGTAGTCTTCACTTTAAGCAGCTCCATCAGGCCAAAATAGAGGTCCATAGGAAAAGATATGAAAAGATCCATGCATTTCCAAAAGAAGTCCTTGTGTAATTCAATGTAATGTGTCCTTTCAAGTTGCTGTGTGTAAGCCATGCAAGGTCTCGGCTTCATTCCTTTACATAACAAACTTCAGAGTTGGTTGAAGGTAGGATTACCTTTACCAAAAATCCTCTTCTACACAAATAGAATACTTATGACAAATGGTATGGAGAACACCAGCACTTCAACTTCTTTGGGTTCATAGTGTTTCCTAGGGACGTCTACTTTAGACATTTTGAGTTTCATCTGTGTGCTTTTTAATTTAGTGACTATGAACTGTACCTATGAAATAAAAACAGATAATTTTTTTTTTTTTTTTTTTTGAGACAGAGTCTCACTATGTCACCCTTGGTAGAGTGCAGTGGTGTCACAGCTCACAGCAATCCCAAGCTCTTGAGCTTAAGTGATTCTCTTGCCTCAGCCTCCCAAGTAGCTGGGACTACAGGCGACCAACACAATGCCTGGCTATTTGTGGTTGTTGTTGTCATTGTTGTTTAGCAGGCCCGGGCTGGGTTTGAACCCACCAGCCTCTGTGCATGTGACTGGTGCCCTAACCAGTGAGCTACAGGTGCCGAGCCAATAACAGATAATTTTAAGCATACTTTTTTTTTTTTTGCGGTTTTTGGCAGGGGCTGGGTTTGAACCCTACTCCTTTGAGCCACAGCGCCACCCTAAGCATACACTCTTTGTTAGACATAGTGCATTATGTCTATAATCATTCCCATTATATATCTATAATCATTCCATTTTAGGGATGAGGAAACTAAAGTTTCCAGACATTATACAATTGGTGCTAGACCACACTCTGTTTTGTTGTTTGCTTCATGCCTACCTATGTTTCATCATAACTGCATAGGGGAACATTTATTCATGCATTCAGCAATTACATGTATTGAGTGCCTACTGGGTGCCAGGATGCCCTGCCATTCAGGCCGTACCCAGGGATGACCGCTGGTCACAGCTAGTGACTGAGGCTTAACAAATCAGGATTGGACATGGCTTTTTATTCTGTTCTGTGAGCCATTGCTTATGTTATTCACTTATAACAGTGACCTCCATGTGTAATAAATAACTTATCAAAATAGTCATAAAGGACTTGGCAGACAAAATGAACTGTGAGAGAAGACTGCATTAAATTTTAATAGGAAGAATTCTTAGTAATAAGGAGGAAAGGCATCTTGGTACAGTGCCGAGTCATTCATTTCAGGCTTTCCCTAAGACCTATTGCGCACTGATTTTTTTTTTTTTCAGTTTTGAAATATTGCACTTTTAGACAAAGTGTATTTAAAATTTCTTACTGTTTCCCAAGTGAATGAACAAAAGTCAAGAATAGAAAAAGAAAAGAAAATGTTTTCCTTTATTCCGTAGAAGTAGAGTGCCTTCTGCGTACCAAGTACTGTGTTCCAGGCGGGGAAACACCAGTGATCACCTCATAGACCCTTGTGTTCAGGTGTGGCAGCCATGGACGCCTGCCAGTGTATTACTAAATGCTGTGATGGGGATATGGTCAGAGTGTCATGGCAATGTTTAGGAGGGCACCTCACTGGCTCTGAGACAGGGAGGTGGTCACAGAAGTTTATTCTACAGAGAGGACAGATAAGTAGGGACCTAAGAATGAAAGAGAGTTAGCCAGAGGAGGAAAGGTTGTTAAGGGGCAGAAGAACATTGTTAAATGTTTTTTTGTTGTTGTGTGGGGGGGTATATGATTTTTTGTCCTCTAAAATTCTACAGCAGAGATTACAGGACTCTGGTAGGGGTTAAGGTGTTCTAAAGCAGATGAACAAATCTTTTAGCAGGAATGGCCCAGCGAGTTTAACCTCTGTAGGACTCCTGTACAAGGGGAAATCTTGTAGGGAGGACAGGAGCCTTTTTATGCAGGAGAGAGGCCTTGGGTCTCTCTGACTGTGATGATGATTGGCTGTGCTGATGGCTTTTACTCTGCTTTCAGAGAAGGAATAATACAATGCTGTTGATCAAATTCCAGTGTTTAAAATGGTGATTTGTGAAGCCTTATCTTAAAAAGCACCTGACCAAGCATATACATAATTTAACTATTAATACACACATATTGAGAATTTAAATGCAGTAGTAGGTTTACATACACAAGTTTGCTTGGGGGGATTATTTAACCAATTTAAAGAAACAAACTCTTAAAAGGCTTTATAAAGTGAATAGCACCTATTTGTATACCAATTCCAAATTATGCTTCTGCTCTCAAATGCAGACCTGATGGTGCTTCTTTGTGGAACCAGTTTATTAGCAGTTAGTGTTTATATTTCATGAAGTTTTAAGATTTTACTTTTTTCTGTAATTCTTTGAACTCAGACATTTTTGGTAATTCGCACCTTCTCTCCATGTTCCCTAGAATGGGTAGATTTTATTATAGTTGCACACTCTTTATTCTATAATAACAATATATGTATTGATAATTGTGACCAGGAAGAAGAGTGTGTTAGGGTAGGTATAATTCCTTTAAGCTTTAAACCATTAAAAAAAAAATCTTCTGAGCAGCGCCTGTGGCTCAAAGGAGTAGGGCACCAGTCCCATATACTGGAGGTGGTGGGTTCAAACCCGGCCCTGGCCCCCCTCCCAAGAAAAGAATCTTCCATTATGCAAGAGTTATAATGGTTTGTATATATTTAAACCAAATGCCATCTCTCGGTCCCTCTCATGAGTGGATTCTGTGATAAATCACTGCTATCTGGTAATCCAATGTTGTACTTCCAAACTGTGTGTCTTTCCCACTAGAATATAAACTTTGTGAGAGCAGGGACTCTGTCTAGTTTTTTCCTTAGCAACTAGATCAGTCCTTGCTACATGGTAATGAGTTCATATTTTATGTAATGAATGAATGAAATAGTTAATGCTCTAATTCTATGTGGAAACTTAGGATATTTGCAAATTTGTTAAGATATATTACATAAATATTAACACTGCCTTACATATAACTTATGGTTTTTCATAAGAGAGGAATTGCAGAGTCTTGGGAAGGCATTTTATTTGCAGAGGATGGCATAAGTGACTCTGCCGTGGGGTATTGGGGAAGTATTTCAAAGTGACGTTCAAATGGGGCTTGTGGATGTTCAGGATGCAAAAGTGTCACTAAAGAGACACTGAAGAGAAAGTCTACAGAAAACCAGGCTGCATGCACAGCGCATGGAGGCCTGGAGACATGTGATCTGCGTGGCCAGAGCCTGGAGCCATGGCAGGATAAGGACACAGGTCAGATTATGCCAAGCTAAAAATTTAATCTTGGTGGCAGTGGGGAAGCTATTGAAAATCAGAAGATAGAGGGGGAGGGGAAAAGGGAAGGGGGCTAAGAAGTATCAAGATCAGACTTAGGATTTAAGATAATTTTGAGAATTAAAGTGGGGGGAGTACAATTAGGAAAAATAGCAAAGTAGAAAGTGAGAGATGGTGTGGTAAAGTGGATAACTGACTTTAAAAAAAAGGCGTTTTGAGATTAAATTAAAAGGTATAGTGGGGAGGAGATTTCAGGGAAAAGGAAGAGTTGATTTCTAGTTTGAAAGACTTGAATACTAATGCATTAAAGGGCATCAAGATTATCAGAGGCTGGAACGAGCTGCGTGGAAGGTTAGGAGAAGAGAACTAATGAGTTTGGTTTTGAAAAGCGTGTTGGACAGTGAAGTGGACAGTCTAGGAGGCAGTTGGGAATATACGCCTGAAGCTTCAGAAACAGAGGTCAGAGCTAGAGATATAAATTTGGGTGTAATCAGCATGTAATTGGCAATTGATGTCATAAGAGGGAATATGATGATCCCCCCAAACTGTACAGAATAGACGAGGATGAGGACAGGGCCTTGAGAAGGCCAAGCATGCACACGGTGGGTCATGGAGACAATGAGAAAAAGATTATCAGAGAGGCAGACGAGACGCCCGGAGGGAGTAGCATCTTAAAAGCCAAGGCAGGCTGGGAACAATGGCCTAGCACTCTGGAAGGATCATTTGAGCTCAAGAGACCAGGGTGAGAAAGATTGAGAAGAAAAATTAGCTGGGTGTTGTGGTGGGGGCCTGTAGTCCCAGGTACTCAAGAGGAAAGGCAGGGCTCAGCGCCTGTGGCTCAACAGGCTAAGGCGCCAGCCACGTACACCTGAGCTAGCG
>CAUYON010157565.1:0-16723 GCA_963573935.1 Arctocebus calabarensis
AGTTACATGTCTGTAGAACTAAAGCAAAAAAAAAGGTTAAAAGGAGAGAGTATAGTATTAGTGGCTATATGCTCTGACATGACCATATAGTAGGTGGTGATAATTAGGATAATTTATGAAAAAATTTTTGAACTGTTTTCAGTAATCAAATTAGTGGTGACTATATAATTACTGTTAATTGAGATTGTTGTATAGCAAATGAAACAAATGAGTGATTATGGAGTATTCCAATTCTATCATTGGTTGTGTTCTTAAGTATCAGGATTCTGGTTGCAGTAGAAAAGAGATGCTGATATAATGTAGAAGAGGATAACTGAAAACCTTGTAGTTTTGAAGTTGAATTGGAAGTAATGGTATGAACTTCCAAGGTATTTTGTCATACACAACACACACTCCCTTGCATTTATAACTCTGTGCAATGAAAAGAACTAGAAACTGACCCCAAAAGTAGCAATAAGCATCCCTGATGACAGACTGTGGTTCTTTTTTTTTTTTTTTTTTTTTGGAGACCGAGCCTCAAGCTGTCACCCTGGATAGAGTGCTGTGGTATCACAGCTCACAGCAACCTCCAATTCCTGGGCTCGAGGGAGTCTCTTGCCTCTGCCTCCCAAGTAGCTGGGACTACAGGCGCCCGCCACAACGCCCGGCCTTTTTTTGGTTGCAGCCGTCATTGTTTGGGGGGCCTGGGCTGGATTCGAACCTGCCAGCTCAAGCGTATGTGGCTGGTGCCTTAGCCTGTTGGGCCACAGGCGCCGAGCCCAGACTGTGGTTCTTAAATACCACTTCCCATAGCGGGAAAAACAGGCTTCTTAGAGCTACAACTGATTCCAGATTTCCTGTACACCTTATCATGCCAAATAGCAAATAAGGTATCAGAAACTTTTAAGGCCATGTTGGAAGGATTCAGGAACCAAATTACAAAGGCTACCACTGGCCAAAGATACAAAAACTTCAGGTTTAATAGGATAGTTATAGCGACAAATTGAAACTCATCAGGTCTACTTGTAGTATTAATGAGTTCATAGGGCTACTTTTAAAATCTAGTTTTGAAGCAACTGGATCTATATTGCAGATTCCTCAAAAGACTTAGGACTTTTATTATCAAGCATTTCTGGAAGTGAAGGTCAATGTGAGTCTGAATAAGAAATTAATTGAATGTTTAAATAGTCTTTAGACATCCAGACCACCTTCCAGGTCAACTTTGCCTTACTTCCCTAGTTAGAAGACGTTAACTTTCCTTTCTGGAGAGGATAAAACAAAAGGACCCAGTTGTGGAAAAGTTTACCATAGTAGAGATGAAGGTTTACCAGAGGAATTAATTTTACATATTGCATATTGAGATCACCCTCTACCTTCTTCCTTATTTGGCTGCAAAGATGATAATAGTCAGTTTTATACTTTGTTGGATGCTGTAGAGGAAAGTGCAGAAAAGTATAGGGTTATTCAGAGGTAGAACATCCCAATAATAGCAATTCCAAAGCAAGAGGACAGAAAAGATAAAGAGGATGGAATTATCAAATAAATACTTAAATGTTTTATAGACCTAAAAGCAGAATTGCCATATTTAAAGGGACCACTAAATGTTTAGCATAATGGTACAGCTAAGTGAAATGAACTAAAAAATGTAAATAATACATGTATTGAAGATTACTTGGTGGTTTATCATATGCCATGTTAAAGTATAGGATGTTATTCATTATCCAGTTTATTTTAGCTTTGTTTTCTTAAGTTTGTAGAGGCACAGATTTAAAGTACAGCTTCCTCTGTTGTACTCAGTGGATGTATTTTATGATGAATCTCTGGGTGTTTTCTTCATCTAGACCTGGAGCTTGTGGTTTCAAGGGCCTCTTTCTGGGAGTGAGTTAATAGGTTGCTACAACATAACACTCCCATTGTCAAATTATATTTTAGGAGTAGTTACTGTTTTGTCTGGTATTTAGAATGAATTCTAATATGTTAGTCATTGCATGGACTGTCCACTGAATTATATTTCCTGATAATCAAATTATTTATCTAGTCACTTCCTTACTTTGTTTTATAATGGATTTAGGTAGTTTTACATAATGAATAGAATAATCAGTGGCAAAAATAGAAAAAAGAGTAATTACAAAATAGAAATTATATCTAAAAGTAAAGAACCTAAAGCAGGGAAAAATAAGCAATAAACAGAAGTGAAGTTAGATATTTTAATATTTTTCATGCTTTTCTTTATTTCTTTTCCTAGTATAGTTTATTCATGTGAAAATATCCTAGTTTCAGAATAGACTAAGATCCTGTGAGCTAAGGCATACTAGCTTTTTGATGGATAGAATTTCCTTCTGAAGGCAAAGTAAGCAGGTTTGTGAAACTTACTGGAATGTATGTACTTTCTTATCTTTATTTTAAATATTAAAATATTAAAATAAAAATATTATAAAAATATTTAATAAAATATTAAAAATTAAAATACTGATCTGAATAAATTTTTAGAATGAAAAATGTATTTTTAAAGTGATCTCTTTTTGACATAGTCCAGAAAAACAAAAAACCTACTTACTTATGGATTTCTTCAAAACTGTGTTTGTCTCATATAATGTTTAAGATTTTTGATTATAATTTGTATTAACCACATCTTAATGTTGTTAATGTTTGTTATGTGGTTAACTGTAAGGTAAAGTGTACCTATACGTTATAGGAAATGGGTCAACCCTATTTTAATAGAATAGGGTGTTGGTGGAAATGCCACAGAATTCATTTCTGGAGAGGTTTTCATCCCTGATCCCATAAGAATTTCATGAAGGATAGGTATGTGCTAAGCATTCACTAGTGTGATTTGGCAGTTATCCTCTGGGAATATGTAAAATCATTACCTTACAGTGAGAGAGAAATATTTTGAGGCCTGAGGCTTACTCAGAACTCACTTAGTCCCTCACAAGCCCGAGTCACATTCAAAATTGAAATTTTCCATGTTGCTAAAGGAAGAGCTATTTTTATAATATCCCAAAATTACTAAAAAAAAGGTAATGTTATACAGATGCTCCTTGACTCACAATGAGATTACATATATTCCAGTGAACTGTAATGTTGTAGTGTCGAAAAATCAAAAGTTGAAGCATCGCAAACCAGGGACTGTGTCTATAGTTGAAAACTGTTACAGTAGAGCTGTAGATAAACTCAGGATATGAACAATTATAGGAATCGTTTTATCTATATGTAGTGGTTATATTACAGTTCAGTTGGTATTTCAATAACTGCAAGGAATTTGAGCCAACTACAGAATTAGAGGGAACATTCCCAGTAGAACCACCCTCATTTATGACACCAAAATTGTAAGATTAGAGATTCCCAAAGTTGCCCTTAGTTTTCGTAATTTGCAAAAAGACTCACAGAACTCACTGAAAGCTGTTGTAATTCCAGTTGTAGCTTATTACATAGAAAGGATACAGATACATAAATCAGCCGAAGTGAGAAGTGTGGAGGTCAGAGTTCAAAAGTACCAAATGCAGAGTTCCTATCACCCTCTCTTGGTAAATCAGGACAGCCCAGCATATCCATATATGATAATGCTTATGGAGTACTGTCAACCAGGGAAACACACACACCTAAGCTATTGGTTTCCAGAGTTTGGGGGCAGGAAGGCTTAATTGCTTTCTGTTTGTCTTTAGTTTGTAGTTCTTCCCCAAAGTTGTGTTGATACCTTTAGTCTCCAGTTCTTTCCTGAGGCAACACTTACACTACATGACTCAAATAAATTATATCTACCAGAAATTATATTGTTAGATTGCCTGGTGGCCAAATAAAGATATTCCTGTCAGTTATGATATTTTAGGAGCCTAGCGATCACCCCCCAGTAGCTAAGGATTAAGATTAGTCTCTCTTTGGTAACATTAGCTCTTTCTTACACAGAATACTCCCTGGTCTTTACTCTTTTTTTTTTTTTTTTTGAGACAGTCTCACTATGTTGCCCTGGGTAGAGTGCCATGGCATCACACCACAAAGCAACCTTAAACTCTTAGGCTTAAGTGATTCTCTTGCCTCAGCCTCCTGAGTAGATGGGACTACAGGCGCCCACCACAACGCTTTTTTGTTGTTGTTATTGCAGTTGTCATTGTTTTTTTTGGTAGAGACAGAGTCTCACTCTATTGCCTGTGGTAGAGTGCTGTGGCGTCACACAGCTCACGGCAGCCTCCACCTCCTGGGCTCAGGCATTTCTCTTGTCTCAGCCTCCCAAATAGCTGGGACTACAGGTTCCTGCCACAATGCCTGGCTATTTTTTTGTTGCAGTTTGGCCAGGGCCAGGTTTGAACCCGCCACCCTCGATATACAGGGCTGGTGCCCTACTCACTGAGCCACAGGCGCTGCTCCAAATTTTTTTTTTTTTTTTGGCCGGGGCTGGGTTTGAACCCACCACCTTCGTTATATGGGGCTGGCACCCTACTCCTTTGAGCCACAGGTGCCTCCTGCAGTTGTCATTGTTTAGTTGGCCTGGGCTGGGTTCGAAACGGTCTAGGTGTATGTGGCTGGCACCTACTGCGGGCTCCGCCTTTCTGAGAATTTTTAAAGAAACTTAAGATGGATCCTCTATATGAGCAGCTGTTGTCTTGATGGTTGATTTCAATATCAAACAGAAAATGCTAGTTTTAACTTGACTTACTAGTTAAAACTTGCTAGTTTTAACTTTTGCTGCTTCATGGTACTTAACACCAAAGCAGAGTTCTGGTAGATGTTAAATGAACTTGGTGGAACACCATGAAATTTGGAGAGATCTTATTCCATTATGCAAATTAAGAACAAGTGTATTGTCAATAAATATTATTATATATGTCATATGATACCACAGTATCAAATTATGTGTTTATTAAAAAGAAAGTCTATTCTGTTCAGCCATTATTTCTTACATAAAAATTCATGGGGCATTTAAAAAAATTGGTAAGTTTTACTTATTTTTTTTCTCTCTGTGGAGTGGGAATAATTTTCTTATTCAGTTTAAGTAGTGGAAGTACTTTGGTTAATCTCACATGTATTATATTGGTAACTTAATGACCAAGCACAATTTATTTTATCCAGTGATTATTCAATAATTAGTTGACTTAAATAATTAATAGAAACTGTAGAAGAAAATCACATGATTCCTAAGCATAAAACTTTTATTTAGGGGTGGGCGCGGTGGCTCACATCTGTAATCCCAGCACTTGGGAGGCCAAGGCAGCTGGATTGCCTGAGGTCACAGGTTTAACCAGACAATGCCAGATTGCCTGAGGTCACAGGTTTAACAGCCTGAGCCAGACAGAATGAGACCTCTCTTTAAAAATACCTTGATATTGTGGTGGGTGCCTGTAATCTCAGCTACGTGGGAGATTGAGACAAGAGAATCACTTAAGCCTGAGAGTTTGAGGTTGCTGTGAGCTATGAAGCCATAGCCCTCTACTGAGGGCAACAACTTAAGACTCTGTCTCAAACAAACAAAAAACCCTAAAACTTTATATGTAGAATGCTAGAGCATGAAAATGTTTCCAGGAATACTACTGTACCTGTTATGGACTAAATGTATGTATTCCCCATAGATTCATATGTTGAAATCCTAACTCCTTTGTGATGGTATTTGGAAATGAGGCCTTCAGGAGTCACTAGAGTTAGATGAGGTAATGGGGGCCTATGATTCAATTAGGAAGAGATGCTAGAGAGCTTGATCTCTCTCTCTTTGCGTATGTACTAAGGAAAGGCCATGTGAGGACAGAAGAGAGCTCTTACTGAAAGCCATATCCGCTGCACCATGACCTTGGACTTTCTAGGCTTTAGTACTGTGGGAAAATAATGGTTTTTAGGCCACCCAGTCTATAGTATTTGTTTCAGCTGACTAAGGCACTACTGTAGGAAAGAAAATCAGTCTTCAGAGAGTGTTAGCAAGACAGGTTGGCTAGAAGGAATGGTCCAAGGAGTTTCTCAGAAAGCAGTTACTCCAGATTAGCATCTTGGCAGTTGCCCACCTGGAGTGTTGGCGGCTAAGATCATGGACAAGAGAGCCTGGGAAGAACACTTAAAGTGGCAGAGGCAGGGTCTTTGGAGGTCCACAGACAAGATTTTTCTTCTTTTAGGGTTTCTTACAAAACACTCTATAGTTCCCATTCATTATCAGATCAAACACTATTAACTGTTTGCACTTTAGAGGGCTTTTTTTTAGTGATATGTTGTTTATATATGAATATTTGTTAAAGACAGTAAGCTAAAGAAATTCTGTTCAAAGGATTGGAAAGTTAAGTGTTCCTTCAAAGGCTGCTTATGATACTCCTTTATGTCAGAGCCCTGAAGGGCCACACATTCTGCCTGAATTTGAAAATTGACCTACTACTTAACTAGTTAGGTGACCCTGGACAAATTATCTGTCTTCTGGAGACCTCAGTTTCACCATCTGCAAAATGGGAATAATAATAATGATAATAGCCAATTTCTACAGTCCTGAAAGAATTCCACGAGCTGTGGAATTCTGCGAAGGCAAAAAGTGGAAACCTAATTAACTCATGTATATGTAAAAATAAAAAAAATTTCACGAGCTAATTAAAGGGCTTAGAAACAGACAAGTAACTAATGTAAACTATTATTGTATCTATTGTTATTAACTTTGCATTAACTATCACTGACAAGTTGTCAGTAATTTTAAATGTTGTCAGTGTCCATATCTGGAAGGCTCAAAAATTATTCATCAAGTGAGCAAATATTAATAGCTGAGTGAGTGAAGTGGGAAGAGGTAAAAGATAGTGAAATTACCCAAATTACATGAAAGGATTAAAACTGCATTTCTGTACAATAGCAACAAAACAAGGAGACAACCCCAAGAATGGGAGAAAATATTTCCCAATATCACATATCTGATAAGGAACTAATATCCAAAATACATGTACACAGGTACAGACCACCTAAAACTCAACAACAAAAAACAAAAACAACTCAATTCAAAAATGGGCAAAGGACTTGAATACACAGTTCTCCAAAGAAGACATACAAATGGTCAATAATGTACTTAAAGAGATGTTTGGCTTGGCGCCTATGGCTCAGCGGGCTAAGGCGCCAGCCATGTAACCTGAGCTGGCGGGTTCGAATCCAGCCTGGGCCCGCCAACCAACAATGAGGGCTGCAACCCAAACAAAAATAGCCAGGCGTTGTGGCGGGCGCCTGTAGTCCCAGCTACTTGGGAGGCGGAGGTAGGAGACTCACTTGAGCCCAGGAATTGGAGGTTGCTGTGAGCTGTGATGCCACAGCACTCTATCCAGGGTGACAGCTTGAGGCTCTGTCTCAAAAAAAAAAAAATGTTTAGTGTCACTAATCATTAGAGAAATTCAACCCCAAACTCAGGGAGATGCCACTTTATATTCAATACCATGGCTTTTATTTTTTAAAAAGTAGAAAATAAGTGGTGGAGAAAGTGGAACCCTTGTGCATTGTAGGTGCAAATTTTTTAAAAAGTAGAAAATAATAAGATGTGGAGAAAGTGGAACTCTTGTGTATTGTAGGTGCAAATGTAAAATGGTACAACTGTGTTGTTTCCAACAATGGAAAACAACAGTATGGTAGATCCTGAAAAAATTAAAATGGAATTATCATATGATCCAGCAATTCCACTTCTGGGTATATATTTGTGACAAAATTTGACCAATGTAGATAGTTTTTATTGTACATGTAATATTTCTTTGACAAAATTAAGAGACAATTTTTATAAGCAGTTTAGTTGTAATTTTATAATGCAGTATATTAATTTCTTCTGGTTGAGTATGTAAAAGAGAAAGAATAGGAATATCAAAATAAAAGTATTCATGTATAAGAGTCTACTCTCCCAACCTACATAAATGATGAAAAGTAACCAAATGGTAGTTTTTACATGATATTAATGGAAAAGAGAAATACTTGTCTTAAATTAGTGGTTGTCAGTGACCAATCCATTTGCAGTATTTTAATTCATGGTGTCTGGGTTGGACCTGGGTACATGTAAGTATATAACCTCTCTAGTTCATTTCAGTTCCCAACCAGAGTTGAAAACTACTGCTTTGTAAGATCAGATCCATATTTCATTATTATGGGGATATGTGTAATATTTGTAATAATCATGTTCTTGGTGTTGGTGTTCTAGTAAAGAAAAAGTCACCTATAGAATATTACCCTTTGAATATAGTCATTATTTTGGAATTTTTTTAATTCTTAGCTATTAAAAATATAAAATGTATATAATTATAAATATTAATTTTGACTTACAGTTTTAAAATAGTGCTATTCCTTTTAAACCAAATGTTACTTGCTTTTACTTAGGGATAAGGGAAATTGCTGATTTTAGAAACTTGAATTACTGGTAACTAGTATGATTTATATTCAAATTAGAAATTTGAAAATGGTGTTGGAATGATAATACAGAGATTTTATATCTTTTAAACATTTTTATGTCTTTCTCAGTTTTCATCAACTGCCAACGCTGAAGCTAAGTTTTACGTGCACTTTTCTTTTACTCCCTTTGTTGACAATTTGTGGTATCTCGTTGGCTGGCTGTCACATGATTTGCAGATGTCACTAAATCAGAGTGGTTCTGAATGTCAGATGTTATTTTGCTTCTTATATCAGAGCATGGAATTTGTTGGCCTATTATTTCGCTTACATGTATCAGTTGCTGTGAAACAACATACTGTGTTGTCGAGAAGCAGGCACAGAGACAGCCGTGTCATGCAGGGTATTTATCAAGGACTAATACGAAGGAAGGGAATTGGTAAAAGCAGGATTGGGTGGAGGGAGAGGTCAGATTGCATTGAGGCCAAATCCTCAGAACACTTTAGAGTTCAGGAGAGTCTGTGGCCATCTGAGCTGTTGCTAGTTTGATCAAGGCAGACCTTTTTGTGGAGAGGCTTTGTAACTCTGAAGGAGCGTTTGGGAGCTGTTGGCTGACATCTTGGTCAAAAGCCCTAGATTGAGGGAGAAGGCAGCACATTTCTGTCCACCATTCACCCTGAAATATAGTAGCTAAATATAAAAAACACTTTATTTTTGGTGGGCTTGCAATTTGGGCAGGAGTAGGCAGGGACTAATGATAGCTTTGCTATGCACCATGAGTTGTTCTGGGTCACCGGAGGTTGGGAGTTCCACTGTCAAGATGGCTCATTCACATAGCTGGTCAGTTTAGTGCAGGCAATTCACTGGGAGTTCAGTGAGCACTGTGGGCCTGGGGTGTTTGTTCTTGAATTTCTTAACAGCATGACTACATGATAAATAGGTTATAAGTGTCCCAAGACAACAAAGCGGAATTGCATGGCTTTTTTGTGACCTAGCCTTGGAAGTTCTATAACCTCACTTTCACTGTACTCTGTTGATTGAGACACTCACAGAAGTCTGTCCAGGTTTAAGCAGAAAAGACAACTTTTCTTAATGGGAGAGTGGCAAGATTCTAGGTGAAAATGTGGAGTAAAAGACATTGTTGAAATGGTTTTTTTGAAAAATACAATCTTGACACATGATAAAACTTAAAAGTCCAAGATGGCTTAATTAGAAACAGGGCTAGCTACATCTTTTAGAAACTCAAATGAGTAGTTGTTCAAATATACAAGAAGAGGTGGTGACTGAGTGAAATCATTGTGCAGGAAGGGCCTCGGAGAAACAACTAAAACTCTGAGCATAACATAAAAACAAGCACCCTAAAGGCACTGCAGAGGGGTGGCACCTGTGGCTCAAAGAGTAGGGCACTGGCCCCATACACCAGACGTGGCAGGTTCAAACCCGGCCCGGCCAAAAACTGCAAAAAAGAAAAAAAGGCACTGCACAGTGAACAGATGTAGGTAGAACCCGATTGGGAAGACAAACTCAAGAGCAGGTGAAGTATATGAAATGACGTCTTATTTTGGCAGCCGTCAGCTTGGGGCTGAGCAGGCTGTGATGTTTGGTGTGGCATGGATATAGATAGAAAAACTTCAGTCTTTACGCCTGTAGAATCAGAAAACTGAATCTTGGGAAATTGTGTTTGCCAGAGAGGAGATCAAAAATTTGTCTACCTGCAGCTCTGATCGGCCCTTACTGATACTTTCACTCAAAGCTCTCAGCTAAAGACAAAAAAATATGAACTGAGACAACTCCTAAGAAAGACTTTGCAGTTTAAGTGTGATAAATCAGCTAATAAAACAAAAGAAAAAAGTACTAATTGGAGAAAAACAATCTAGGGTTCCTACAGTTTAACATTGATTTTGTTTTAAGACAATTCAAAACTACCCCATGTATAAAGACATAGGAAACTGTAATTCATTTTCAAGAGAAAATAATACCAAGCAAGACCATCCCTGAAATGACCCAGATGTAGAAACTGGTAGGTTAGGATTTTTAAGTGGCTATTTATAATTGTTCTCAATGAAATAAAAAGATATCTCACAATAAATTAAAAAAATAGGAACTCTCAGCACTGCAATAGAAAAAATTTTAAAAGCCAAATTGAAATTCTGGAAATGAAATACACAAAATCTGAAATGAAAAATTTCACTAGAAAAGCTTAATAGGGCTAATGGAAATTACGAAGTAAAGCGTGACTTTCGACTAGAGGGTCACAGCACACTCATGTGCTGTGAAAAATTTTAAAGATCATTAATTAAATTATTTCTGCAAGAAGTTCAAAGCACAGTAAGTAGATTCTTTTACTCTTTTTTTTGATCAGCATCATTTAAGTGTGCTGTGAGATAAAAAGGTTGAAGAACAACCTTTTTGTAGCAAAGCCTTCGAGATAAGTGAGTAGAAAGTATTGAAGGTAAAGAATGCAGAGGGGAAGAGTAAACTAATAGCACCTCAGGGGCCTGTTAGAGAGTAAGAAAAGGTTTTACGTTCATGAACTCGAGATCTAGTAGGGAAGGGAGAGAGAATGAGCCAGAAAAAATAGGAAGAAATAATGGTCCCTAATTTCATAAATTTGATGAAAGATAAAAATTTATGTATTTAAGATGCTTAATAAACACCAGAGAAGATGAGCATGTAAAAGACTATATCAGAGTTCATTATAGTGAAATTATTGAAATTCAAACAGATTTTAGAAGCAGCAAGTAAAAATGACACATGACATACAGGGGAACAATTTCACTAAGACATGAATCTCATCAGAAAATATGGAAGCTTCCACATGAGAGAGAAGCACAGTTAAATTCAAGAAGGAGGACAGTGGGGAGGGCCCGGTGGGCCCCCACCTAACAGGTGCAGTGTAAGGGTAGAGATGGCACGTCTCTGGGTGAAGTGCTCAACTACAACTTAACTGTTACCCAAAAAATGCAAACAGTAACCTAATCATATATACCCTTAAATTAATCCTAAACAAAGAAAGAAAATATGCAAGTTAGAAGAGAGACTGCCTAACAGAATAATATATATCTGATGAAAATATCTTTCAAAAATAAAAATGAAAGAGTCAATTTAGGTGAAAGAAAAACAAGAGAATCTGTTGCCAACAGACTTGTACTATAAATGATGCTAAAGGAAGTTCTTTAGGCTATAGGGAGCTGATACTAGATGGAAACTTGGATATGCAGAAAGGAATTAAAGGCTCTGAAAAGTATAAATATTTAGATACATATAAGACTACTATGTAGTTTTTGCTTCTTATTTCTTAAAACATATGACTTCTCAAAGCAAAAATTATAACATTGCCTTATGGGGTTTACAAGGAATGTAAATGTAAGCTGTATATATAAAATACAACTGTAATGTGAAAGCTGTAGGGGTGGATAAAGATCCACACAGTTGCAATGTTGTTTTGTGAAGGAGTTAAAAATTAATTCTAAGTGAACCATGAAAAATAAGGATGTGTATTGTAACCTTTAGGCTGGGGTCCCCAACTCCTGGGCTGGAGACCAGTACTGGTTCATGGCCTTGTTAGGAGCTAGACATCAGAGCTCCGCCACCCCCAACCGCCAAGCCCCAGTCTATGGAAAATTGTCTTCCATGAAACTTGGGAACCAGGTATGACAGCAGGAGGTGAGTGGGAGGTGATGGCGTGAAGCAGCTTCATCTGTGTTTACAGCTGTGCACCCCCTCCCTCCGATCGCTGCCTGAGCTCCACCTTCTTCCCCCTTCCATGGAAAAATTATTTTCCATAAAGCCAGTTCCTGGTGCCAAAACGACTGGGAACCACTGTTTTATGGCAACCACTAAAAGAAAAAAATTCAAATAAATTATTATTTTTTTTCTTGAATCTGTCAGAAATCTGATGTCTCAGGACAACCACCTAACCTGAAATCTAGGGAAAGACAGGCTCCTCCTAGGAGAAGATCACTATGGTCCAGAAGAGAGCAGAGAACTGCATTGTAGGGAAGGACAGCTTTGGTAAATGGGAATCGTGCTTTGGGGAAGATAGGAACCAAGAAAGGAAATTGAGAAGAATTGGTCTTAGTTGGGAGAGGAGAGAGAGAGGAGAGTGGTATAGTTGGGAATAATCAGCAAGGTAAGATGTCATAAAGAAGCCTCAGAGAATAAACTGAAAAGATTCTACTGGATTTGGCAATGAAAAGGTTATTAGAGATCTTAAAAAAATTTTTTCTGCATAATAAATAGGAAAGGGAAAGCCAAACTTTTTTCTGGACAACTTCTTTTTAGCACTCAAATTCCTTTTAAAATCTGATTATACTTTTTGGTGGTGATGTAAGAACAAGGACTTATATTTTCTTGGAGCAGCTGTAATCATGACACATAACTTTAAATCTGTGACTTCAGTTATGTAAAAGGTTTCATCAAATTCTGAATGTAAAGCATTTTCTGGGAGGCCCCTTGTTTTTCTTCTTAGTATCACTTTAAGATGCTAAAAACTTGGTTCCATCATTAAATTATTTGTTAGAGAGTTAGGTAGCGATTTATTCTATTTACCTACTTTTCTTTGATCTTAGCTTTTTAAGATGACAGAAAACCTTTTGAGGGTATTGTCAATTAAATAAGTATAACTTTTCTACTCAGACTATACATGTGAGTTCTTTCTATTCCTGCTACATTCTTTCTTTCCTGCTACACTCTGCTCCCCCCGGAGTTTGAATGAATTATCTATCCTTGTTATAGGTGTCAAGAACATTCTTAGGAAGTAATTAAGATCTTTCTTTATTAAAATGATGAATTAAGATCTTTTCTTTATTAAAATTAAGATCTTTCTTTATTAAAATGATGAATGTGGGTCAGCAGACACATACAGGACCTCTCCCACCCATGTTTGTTTCATAGTCTTTATTCACTTTGTTGACGCTAAGTGCTAAAAGAACCAGGGATGGTACTGTATGAGTTAGTACCATCAGTTGAAATCATACTTTGTTTCCCTTCTCCCCAAAGTTTTTCTTATGAGTACTGTGAAATTAGATTTAAATGAAAGTGGTAGACAAGACTGAAGGAAAAAAGAAACCATAGAAGATCAAGTTGTAGTCTTTGGTTAAAAAGGAGGAAGGGACATATTTTCCTTTGCTTGGGGTGGTAAAGTGCATGAATTTAAGTTTTAAGCCTCACTTATACCTGGTAATTTAGGTCGTATTTAGTACAGCTAAATGGAAAAGTAATCTTTTCCTTTACCCTGTGAATCCTTTAAATTCTACCCTGTATCAGTATTACGCTTTTTCTCACGCCTACCTATACAAAAATAAAATCTAAATATTTTCAAACACAACAGATGACTAAGAAGAATAGCTAGCTCATCCTCCTGAGGTCTCATTAATCCAGGTTAGGAGAGTTTCCATCTGCCCAGAGAGATTCCGTTTTCAGTCATGGGATAAAATGAGTGAGGATGTGCAGAGAGTCAGTAGGCACCATGATACATTAAATGTATAATTGTATTTCCTGTTAGATAAGCAGAGACCAATTAGTATTGTCATTATGACATTATGGGAGTTATCTATGATCTTGATACTCATTAATTAATTTCTTCGACTAAAAAATATTGCTGACTACAGAAGATCATAGTGACTTGGTTAAAACATTTTTGCATATTCTTTAAGTGACTTAGATGTTATAACATGTATTTTTAGTTTTTAATTAATTTTAATCTAATAATACTGTATATAGCAAAAATAAAATTTGACTAGTATCAAAAAAGTTATATTGAAGAGTAGTACCTTCTGAATGCCTCTTATGTCTGCTTCCCAGTGGAAACCATATTCAATTTAAGCTGTTTAAAAATTTATTTAACCTGTAGCTAATGTTCAGATATCTAATGCTGATATTTCTAGATTTATCAATTTTGGACAGTTTATATGGACTTCTTTTTCTCACTATAATTTTGACTTCATTTTATTTGGTAGTTAGTACTTACAATTTCAAAAATTTGTAAACATTATTTATTGCTGAGATAAGAAATATACTGTTTCCTTTCTTGTTCAGTGATTTTTCCTGTAATTTAAATAGCCTCTAAGTTTTTTTAGTTGTTCATCAATATTCTTTTTTTCTTCCATATGTACCAAGTGCAAATTTTCAAGTATTCAGATACATCAAATCATATATTAAGTCAATTTAATCCTTCTCCCAACCTCGTAGACAAGTTGTAATTCAGCTTCCTTTGCTCTGTATTATTTATCATACATATATTGTCCATCTCTCAAATTCATGTTGACGTTTTTCATTTTCTGTTGTCTTTTGTCACATTTACTTGGAGGTTTTTACTTTTTAATTCTTGTTCTGTCATTTTACTGTGGTTTCTGGAGGCAGTAGTGATAAACATGTTTTTCCGAGTAGATTTTTGGAGCAGAGATGAGAATATGGTTCCTATTCTCTATTTCGGCATACTCTCATAGTACTTAGGATGCATGCTGTTAACTTTTTAATAAATGCGTGTTGAATGCTTTACTTTTGTCAACTGTAGTAGTCTCACCCTCTCCCTCTACCCCTAAAGCACTTAGGGCATCCTGACATTTGAGTTTCCTAGAACCTGTACGTCTCTCATCTGCTAATGTATAATGTAATACAAGAAGATTTGGGGAATGATGTGACATGATTAGGAATCTTTTTGCATTTTATTGATTTATTAATAATTCACCACATCTACACGTCAGTACAGTAGGCCTAGTTCCTTGTGTCAATGACCCCTGTATGTTGACAAGTTTGGGTGGTTAACTTACAGAGGTTCTACTGTATTTACATTTGCTTTTAGATACATCAAGAAAACTCTGAAAGGATACGTAAAAGCTAATTACACTATTTTTTGTTTGTTTGTTTTGAGACAGAGTTTTACTTTGTCACCTTCGATAGAATGCCATGGGGTCTAGCTCACAGCAATCTCAAACTCTTGGGCTCAAGAGATTCTGTTACCTCAGCCTCCCAAGTAGCTGGGACTACAGGCCCTTGCCACACACTTGGCTATTTTTAGAGGTGGGGTCTCGTTCTTGCTCAGGTTGGTCTTGAACTCCTGAGCTCAGGCAATCCACCTGCCTCAGCCTCCCAGAGTGCTAGAATTACAGGCATGTATTAGCTCTGTGTAGCTACCATCTCAATAAAGAAAGTTTTTATCACCCAAGAAAGTCCTTGTGCCCCTTTTGTTAAATATCTTCTATTCTGTTTTTTTCTCTGATCTGGTTTCTAACACTGTAGCTTAGTTTACCTGCTTTAAAGCTTACAGATAGAATCATATGTTATGTATTCTTTTGTGTCTGGTATCTTTTGATCAAGATAATATTTTTAAGATTCATGCAACTATACACATATATATATGGGAAATTGTAGCTTAATGTACCTTTATTTACAAATATTTATTATAAAATTTTACAAAGAGGTGGCCAACAGGTAGAGAATGCTTTGAAAATTTTCTAAAAAATATCTTTTAAATGTACATTTAGCCTCAATTTCCCTTTGCCCTATGTATGACAACTTTAGGGGCAACTTTTGAGATATCCTGTTATGTATCACCATATCTTTATTGCTGAGTGGCTTCATTGTATAAATATATGAAAGTTAATTTGCTCACCTAGTGGTCACCCATTTGTTTTTTTCCAGTTTTGAGCTGTTATGAGCATAAGTACTAAAAACATGTTAGCATTCTGTATGGTTTTATAGATGAGTCCTATTTCACTTTAAAGGAAGCAGTAATTATATCCAATATACCTTACTTTAGAAAATTAGTAAATTTGACTCACTTTATGAAAATAGTAAAACCTTGACAACAAAACTTGACAAGGATAGTACAAGAAAAGAATGTTCTATATATCACTTATGAAAAAGCCCTAAGTTTAAAACAATAAAATTCACTGTTGTATATGCTATATTAATACAAAGACAATCTTCAAATTACTATCTCTGAAATTGAGATCCATTTAAAAATAAATGCCTTCTAAAATTATAATCATCAATGTGTTCTCTCTTTTTGTGGCACATGATATAATGATGTATCTTTATAATCACTGGAGTTATATATCACTGATACATGACATATTAGAAAATGTATGATCATGTAGGTCTTATTCCAGAATTCAAGGCAGTTTCAACATTAGATTATCTGGTAGTGTAATACACTACATTAATAGATGAAGGGAGAAAAATAATTTTAAAATATTTATACTAAAAATGACAATAAAATGGAATACTCATTCCTGATACTTTTAGCAATTTAATAGTAGAAGATAATTCTTTTTGTGTGAGACAGAGCCTTAAGCTGTCACCCTGGATAGAGTGCTGTGGCATCATAGCTCACAGCAACCTCCAATTCCTGGGCTCAAGCGAGTCTCCTGCCTCTGCCTCCCAAGTAGCTAGGACCACAGGAGCCCGCAACAACACCCAGCCATTTTTTTTG